>JAMZEH010000005.1:13950000-13960000 GCA_024699665.1 Ostrea denselamellosa
TGTTAAAAAAAAAAAAATTGTCTTAAAATCAAAACATTCTATATAATCTGCAAACTGGCGTGTAACATGTCTTTTGTGATTACTGCATACAGGAAAATATCTGTCCCCATTTTTCTTCTGGCCCTTTACACTATCCACATCAGTGGGTGAATATAATTAAGACTGGGTAAATTCATATTGTTGGTTTTCTTTTTAATACAAATGTATTTGGGCAAATTTAAACTGGGACAAAACCATTTGCAAATGTAGATTGTCTTAAATAACCTGTACACAGTATGATTATTCATTACAAACAACACATTTTGTTAAAGAATTTTATAACTTCTGTTGATTTTTTTTTTTTGAATATATAATTTCTTCATTTATTTTGAAGTCTATATTTTTGTATTACTTCATTAATCCTTGTTTTCGTATTCTCTACTTTTCTTTTACAAATGCTGTTTTTCATTGAAGAGTTTTTCTTTCTTTTGCTGCTTTCTTTGCTTCATTTTTAAACTGACCTGGCATGAATCCTGGAGGCATGAAGGGCATTCCCATCCCAGGCATGAACCCTGGCATTCCAGGAAATCCCAGGTACGGAAACATAGAGGGATCCATTCCAGGAAGGAAACCAGCACCAAATGGGTTCATCATGTTGGCAGCAGCAATCTGAGCAGCAACATCATTTTCTTTGTTGCTACCTATAAATATACAGAGCAAGAATTAGAAAAGAGGAAGAGGGAGCTAAGATTATCACATGATTCATACAAAATGAATGTTATGTTCATAAATTTTTATTTCAACTTGCCTTGTGATTTAGAATCACTTTCTGAATCTTTTTCTTTCTTTTCTTTCTTCAAGTCTTTAAGAATATCTGCTGGATTGAAACCTGTGGTGATATATAGAGCAATTTAATATAAGCATAAACAGAATCCAAAAATTTTAAAATCTTTTGAATAAAGCAAATAAACCTTTTATTTTTTTCTCAAATTTTGATTCTAAATGAACCATTTAAATGGTTTGGATAAATAAACTTGACCCACTAACCTGGCATCTGCGGCAATCCTAAAGCTCCCAGTCTCATGGCCTGAATCTGAGCTAATTGAGACTCACTGCTGGCAAGGGCAGCTGCTTCATCCCATGCTTTCCTCATACGTCCCATCTCCTGATGCTGGTGTAGGGCATCTGATGTTGAGGAGGAAGTTCCTTGTCCAGTGAGATTGCTCTCCACATCAGATTGAGACTGAATGTACATTTTTACTTTTTCAATATGTTTCTTTGTAAAAATATGGTCTTGGATGGTATACTTGTGGGAATATTTAAAATGACACAAGGAACATTCTTCGGGAGGTTTGGGGAAATCCAAATCAGCACTATAACCTTTGCTCATGGTTAATTTGGCCTTCTTTTCTTTGGCTCTGGCATTCTGAAACCAGACTTGAACCACTCGTTTTGGCAAACCAATTTCACGTCCCAGCATTTCACATTCTGCCATGGTAGGTGTCTTGTAGTCTACAAAAATGCTTTTCATTATGCGTACTTGAAGGCTTGTCATTTGGGTGCGGTACCTCTTTCCTTGAATGGTTGAGTGCCCTAATGGAGAGGAAGGACGACTTGTTGTGATACTGTGAGAGTCTTCATTCTCATTGTTGGAGCATGTCTCAGAAATTGAATCATTGAAACTTTTGTTGGAGATGTTATGCTCTTCAAAGCTCCTCTCACTTATGTCTGTAGATGGTCCTTCCGAGTGCTTGTCATGGTCAATGTTTACTTTAAGTGGTTTACTCAAGTCTAAAGGTGCCTCTGATCCACTGTTGCCAGACTTTGTACTAGTACTACTTGATTTTGAAATGTGAGGGGTGTCAAACTCTTTTTCTTTTTCAGGATGGTCTTTTGGAGTGCTTGTTAGATCAGACATATATTTTTTGTAGGAATCTTCATAAAACTGCTTCATAGACATCTGAAGTTGATCACTGAATGAGAGTCCAGGCATAAAAGACTGCATACCATGAGGTGACAGAAGTTTACTCATGTCTGATGGTGAAGTCATCAGTGATCCAAAGCCATGCGATCCTGGAGGCTCTATGGCTGCATCAGGCAAATTATCCACATTGATGTCACCCTTAGCCATTTCTTCTGGATGTTTGGTGGCCAAGTGAGATTCCAATGCTGACTTGGCCCTGAATAAAGCTCGACAGAAAGGGCATCTTTTATGGATGAGCTGCTGGTGTGCTCTGTATTGTCCTTTTCTTTCTCGAGCTCTTGTATTTTGGAACCACACTTGTACAACACGCTTTTTCAAACCCACATCAGCAGAAATGGTTTCTAGCTGTTTTCTACTTGGATTGCAGTCAACTTGGTATTTCTGGTACAGGTAGTCAAGTTGTTCTGGCAGAATTGTAGTTCTCAATCTCTTATCTCTAGGTTGGTCATCATCATCATCAAACTTGTCATCAAAACTGTCATTTAGTTTCCTCTTCATCAGGTTCTTGTTCTCTTGTTGTTGGGCAGCAGCCATTGACTGCAGTACTCCAAAAGCACTATTAGATGGCAGATTTCCAAACAATCCTGGATTCATAGCATGTACAGCCTGATGTTCTTGCCAATGTTCCAGTCCATCAAAGGAAAGGTGACAATTTTCACATTTAAATTTTATCTTGTTTACATGATCTTTATCACCTGAATTTGACACATCATGAGAATTGGTGGATGCTGTTTCATCATTGAAATCATCTCTGGACAATGTAGACAAGGAATCACTATCATCCTCCATTCCTCCATGTAATGGCATCTGAATCTTTTCGGAATCTAGTCCACACTGCTTCTTCTGATGACGAATCAAGTCATAGTAGCGTTGAAATACAGCTGAGCACTTTTTACATTGGTAATTCAACCCTGGAGTCCTTTGGAATGGGGAATTGGAGTTGACATTGGGTGATTCTTTGTTTTCTGGTGGAGGCTGATTTTCATAAATTTTCCTGGCCTTCTGTCTGGCATTTTGGAACCACACCACAATCACTCTGGGACTAAGGTTGAGAATTTGTGACAAATGGTCTAACTCATCATCTTTAGGATATGCATTCTGTTCAAAATATTCTTGAAGAACTTTAATTTGGTAATCAGTGAATCTGGTACGATTTGCACGTTTTGCGTATCCACTGTGGTATGGTGTTGGTTCAAACCTAGGTCTAATGTCATCACCAGAGCCAGAAGTCATCATGAAAGATGCCATGTGGTTTGGTGTTGATGGGATGGAGGAGGATGCTGACATGTTGGAATAATCATTATCACTCAACTCTGGGGATTCACGGTGAGGGTTTTCATGCTTTAATGGTGATGGATCTATGACTTTTTCCTTGAATATATTTTGTTGTTGCTGTAGTTGCTGCTTGAGTTGCTGTAAATGTTGCTGCTGTTGTTGTTGAAGTTGTTGCATTTGTTTCTGGAAATCTTGCTGTTGTTGTTGCTGCTGCTGAGACAACTGAGTAACTGATGATGTTTCAACTTTGGTACTTTCCTTTTTCACTTGGATTTCAGGTTCCTTAACAAGAACAGGCTTAATATCCTGAGACTTTTCTTCACTGACCTGAGGGATCTTTCCAGTCTTTTCATACTCTTCCAGATCTAGTGTTGTCAAAGGAGGATTATTGAAATTATATGGAGAATCTTTATTTCTCTGTCGTTCTTTAAATAAAGTGTTTCTGAACCAATGTTTAATTACTTTCTGTGGTAGTCCAGACTGTTCAGACATTGCGTTAATTTGTTCTTCACTGGGAGAATTGTTGATGTCAAAATGTGCTCTCAATATCTTCAGCTGCTCATCGTTTATTCTAGTTCTTGCTCGTTTCTGGTTCAAAGCTGCTTGCTGGGCAGCTAGTTGTGCTGTTTGAGCAGCTTGTTGCTGTTTAGGTAGACTTTGCTCTGCCAGAGATGTAGGGGTGTTTGGTAGACTTCCATCTCCTACCAGTGGTCCAAACATCATTGGCATCAGAGGTGGCTGCAAATTCATAGCCATGGCCATGCTCAGAGGAATAGGCATGTGCATTCCCAGACCAAACATTGGCATCATCTGGGCTGCCATGTCTAGTTGAGCAGGACTGATCTGTGGTGCTGATGATGGTGGAGGGGGAGGTGGCATTTCTGAACTGGATTCCATTGTTGGTGTGGGAGCATCACTTGCACATATGGACACAGAGTCAGAGGGTGCTGGAGATGGACCCTTCTCCGTTTCTTTTGGCTGCTTTTTCTCGAAGTCAGTTTTGAATTGTTCACCAAGATTTTCCACCAAATTAATAGGAACTACTTCTTTATGAACTTCCTCTTGGTGTGATTTGAGCACCCAAACACTGGAAAATTCTTTCCTGCATGTCACACAGACGCTTTTGTTAAGTTCAGGAAGATCATTGTTTTCTATTCTCTCAGGTTTGTCTGCTTCTTTCTCTTCTCTCTCAGATTCTACTTTACTTTCTCCATCCCCTTCTTCATCCTCATCCTCTTCATCAATTGCCTCTCTTTTTATAGAAGGCTGATTAAATTCATTAAACTGCATTACACATTCAAATCCAATATTTTCCAAGAGATTTTTCTGTACTTGTGTCTTTCTCCCTAGAAAATTAAAATTTCTGTTTCGATTCTGGGGGCCCAAACCTCCAGACTGATACAAGCACGCTATTTGATGTTGTGATAAATTCTCTTGGTTGATGAACACAGCATTACAACGGTTGCATGAGTATGTTGTCTTCAGAAACTTACTATCCTCCACACCATCTGATTTTGTGGTCTCCTGCTTCAATTCCATTGCTTCCTCACCATCCCTGTTATCTTTGAATTTTGATGACGTATGATTAGGTGATGAAACTGATTTAGGTAATTCAGAGACAGAAGTAGGCAATGATAATCCTGGCAACATGTTAAACTGAGTCAGACCTGTCATAGGTGGAATGCCAGAAGTGATGCCTGGAAATAGTAATGATGGTTGTGAAACTGCAGTGGTGGCTGCCAAAATTTGGTGAGGTTGAAGCATTTCTGCCAAAAGTTTCTGCTGCTGTGACTTGGGTACATCACTGGGTTGTTCAATCAATGGTTGACTTAAATCAATCTGCCCAGACATGATGAGTTCTGGGAGTTTAGCTGCTGCTGTCTGGTGTCCCACTGATCTTATGTGGATGTCTAATGTGGATCCTTGACTGTATGAAACTTTACAAATGTTACATTTGTATGCTTTGCTTTTGTCATCAGCATTTGACTGAGACTGTGTCTCTGAAGTAGATGATGCTGTAGTTGCTGGTGTGGAGTCATTGTTTGGAGGGGATAAAGGACCTTCTCCTTGCTGTAGAGCTTGTTTTACTTTGTGAAGATGAGATACAGAGTTGTAATGAACCACCAGGATATTTTTCTGCGTAAATGACTCCTTACAGACATCACATTTGAATGGCCGATTTGGATCCAGGTACTTTTCCATGGGATAACTCATCTTGTCTCCTTTTCGATGCAGAAGAGTTTTATTATGAGCAGTCAGGTAATTTTGTTTAGTAAATGCAACTTTACATCTGTGGCACTTGAATTTCCTGTTGGGGTCTTCATACCCACCTTCAGCTATTGCTTGGCTGTTCATGTAATCTTCCAGAAATTGTTGGTCTTTATATTCACTACCATCACTTGCATCCATGTCTTCCAATTTCTTTTCAGATTCAGTTGGGGAAGAAGTTTCTGCTCTGTCCAATTTATCCATGGTCTCATTGGAATTCAGATCTGTTTTGGCTGCATCACTTGTATTTTCTGTGGAGTCTGAACTGACAAGTGAAGATTTTTCAGCATCCAAAGTAGAGGTGGAATTTTCATTTCTATGTTTAGAAGATACATTGGTCAAAAGTTTCTCCATCCCTGAGCTTGCTAAAATTTTGGCTAAAGCTTCTGCATTTTCACTCATAGATTCCAAGTACTTTCTTTTGTCAGATTCTTCCACTTCAGTATGACCCAACTCTACATGCTTTCTTAGAGTGGCAATAGAGCTAAATGACTGACCACAGTAATTGCACTTTGTGGCTGCACGAATAAGGTGATAATGATTGTGAATTTCAAGCTTTTCTGAGTTTTTGAAAGCTAGGCTGCACTGGGTACATTTGTACTTGTAGATGTGGCGATCAGATGCGGACAAAATTTGGCATTTGGCGTGGATTTCTCGGAAATGAACCTGAAGTGCTTGAGCTGTTTTAAAATACTGATTGCATCCTTTTTTCCAACAGAGATATCCTGGTCCCCTTGGTGTTTGTTTGAGCTCTAAATGTCCCAGTTCATTTTGATGAGCATAAAGTCCATCAATGTTGCTGAAGGTCTTGGAGCAAGTTTGACAGCGATACTGATTATCAAACTCTCCTTTTTCTGTGAAATTTGCTGTGTCAATAGCTGCAACAAAATAGATGGAAATCTTTTACAACTTGTTAATTTGCAGGTCACATTATATATTTTGTAATAGTAAATATGCGAACAATCTTGTTAATTAGCAGATCATATTAGATATTTTGTAATACTGTAAATATGCAAACCATCTTAGATATGAATAAGAGTATTACCCTCTTCCACCTCTAGCTTTGAAGCCTCTGCCTCCATAACCTCCAAATTAATCTCCCCTGATTCATCAATTGGAATGTTGGGTGTTGGGACAACAGCATTCTGATTGGCTGGAGTATTTGTCACTGGTGATGGCATCCAGTCCCCTTTGTCCACCATCATGAGCAGACGATGCAGTCCCTCAGCTTTGACGCTGTGGGTGGACATCAAATGGCGTTCCAGACGAGCCTTGTCCTTGAATTCCTCCTGACACAAGGGACAGAGGACTTGGTGTGAGCGATGGGTGTGCTGGGTGAGGATATGACCTTGGATCCTCATTTCACTGACACTGCTGTAGTCACAGTATGGGCATACATGGATTTGTTCCTCATTGTTGACATTTGAATTACTAGAGCCTAGAAAATAAAGAGAAATAATATTAAAAAAAGATTAATCAACAACATGATAACGACAAATTACAAAGCCAATCAGGGCTTTTCCTACTGGATTTAAAACAAATCAAAATTAATAACTGCATCTCATTGATCAGTTATTTTTACAGAAAATGCACTGTGCCTACTTTTTCTGCTTCAGCTCAATAAAAATACAAAAACTTTCTCATTGGTTGCTTGCCATTACCTGTATTGTTATTGTTGTTGATGGACCCTCCCTTGGTAATAGAAGGCAGGGTGGTAGGAGTGAACATCCCGGCTGGAAGGTCACTGTGTTTATCTGGTAACTCAGTTTCTGTCACCATACTGCTGTCATCTAACTCGCTCTCACCATCTAACCAAGAAGAAAGAAAATCACTCTCTAAATATCAATAGGTACTTAAAATTTTCACACACTTCAAAATATGTTATATCATTTCAGTACTTGTAATTATTAATACACACTAAGTTTCTTCCTTCAGTTTCAACATCTTGCACGATGTACATCCCAACAGATATATTAAATGATACAATTTTGGATGCTGATAAAACAGAGGATGCCTGCCTCATTGACTTCAACAGCAAGTGACATAAAACAGCAATTGCCCTGTAAATTAGTGCAAACCACTCCACAAGTAACAAAGAATTTGCTGTTCTCATCTACATATACTGCATCATGCACAAATCCCACATCCCATTAATTCTCAAGTATTCCTCATAATCTTAAGACTTCATCTCACTAATTTAACCCGTTCACGACCTTCGGGTTTATTACATCCAGTTATATCAGCTTCTGCAGAAAGACAGTTTATACATTCCAATCTTCACCAATTTCACAAAAAACTATAAATTTAAGAAGAAAAACACTCGCACACACATCCCTTAAAAACCAAAATAAAACCAGGAATTTTACACATCCACAGTGTCACTGTTGCAGAAGACAATCACCATGGAAGTCAGCAGCAAGAAGACATTAATAAAAAAAGACTTAAGGTTGCTGTGCAGATGAACTCGTATTATATGATGCCTCTGCAATCTCTGCAATATATATATATATATATATATATGACAGTCGGACTAATTAAATCTTGAGGAATCCTTGCAATCAATGCAAACAGTTGCAGGGAAACTAATTGGGCAATGCTTAATGACCTTCGAGATCTAATGACCCTTAATACTTTAAGGTATAGGGATAATTAATCTAAGCTGCAAAGTCACAGGTGCCCTGTTGGGTACTGAGCTAATTAAGCTAAAAAGGGCAACTTTAATTTCAAGGAAATACTCAATAATTAATTAACAAAAATCAACGAATTTCTGTGTGCTTGCACACTGTTGTTAAGTTAATCTTAGAAACCAGTTAAAGGTAAACTTAGCATGAAATATTTTATAAAACTTGAGAATATCATGTTAAATAAAGGTCCAAATGTTTTTTACATAGGTTTTCAATAGCAAACCACTGACTGTGTTTAATTATACACTTATTTTCACCTGTTTCTTCTACACATACCAGGTAACTTTAAACTGGGGCTTTTATCAAACACACTCCAAATTATCATTTAGGATGGGAAATTTTTATAGTGCGTATGCAGAACAAAAGAATATAGAAATTTGAGCTATGTTACTTTTAACAGGAAAAACCAAATTAAAGTTTTACGCTCCGATTAGTCTTAATTTCCTTACTTAAAGACGATCCACTAAATGTTAATTCATCAGCAGGGAACAATTGTTGTACTTTGATAACATCTACATTCAATTATATGGACTGAATTGACGTCAAGTTACATGTTATCACATTCTTACAAACACAATCTTACAAATGTCGTCCCTTCTTATTTTTTAAAATAAAACATAATCTCCTTCACATCAGGTTGTGCATATTATGTATATTGTTTCTTCTCTTCCATTTTAACGCACTACTTCAGTTTGTAGGAAGCATTCCTCCTTTGAACTGCAGGTCAAATGAAAATGTAACTCGACACCCAGTCATTAAATATAATGAACAGTCAGTGATATCTTTGTCTGGCTCTGACATGATTTTTTTTTCAAATAACAAAAATATTAGCACACAAGCAATTTAAAAGGGAAAACAAGAACAAATATTTCCTTCCATCAGTTCTCTAAAAATGTCACTTGAATAATAAAACAGAATGTGATATAGCTTATCTGTATATTTTTCAATGTGCAATACACTGTCTGTGTTGGAACACAGCTGTGGATTTCATCAGTTTGCTGGTCCTAATCTCTTTAATTAGCTGCCACACCATCTTATCTTCCTCACTCTAACCCCCTACTTATCCCCCCCAGATTAATAAGCATACTGCCTTGTGAACTACTGTGCGATATGATACGATGATAATTCACACATTAATTGCTACAACAGAAGCTATTGACTCCTGTTGCTGTCAGCCAGTCTGGGCTGTACAAGTGTCCAATGTCTGTTTAATGTCAGGACACAAGAAAATGTCTACAAGACATTCCTGTAGATGCCAAGCACTTACACACAGGACAATGCTGACACAGATTCAACTAAAAGGAAATCTTCCTTTCTGTTGATGTGTAATGCCACACCTATACACTAGGCCTAATTAGCAATCACCATATGTTTCTGCAACAAACTTCAGCTGTATGCTTAATATTGTATTATACAAGGAATATCAGGATCATATAACACTTCCAAATCAAGTAAACAGTGTCTTTATTTTAAATATTTTCAAACAGTTTTTTTCCCTTCCTGATGCCTCTTCAGGTTTGTAAAGTATGCATAAAAATTTCTATATAATTTTTTTTTTCATATTCATGATCAGGTTGATGATAAAGGCAGATAATTACATACACTAACATAAATAAAACAGGGTGAAATTAATGTCTCGTGGGGTTCTCAACAGGGTTAAGATCAATGGGAGGAAATCTACATAAAAATCGGCATTATTCAGAACGATGGCCATGACTTCCATCACCAAGAAAGAGTTGCAATGAGTTTGTTATAAACGTTGATTTTATGATAAATACCTGGGAGAGACTGTGGTTGCATTCTACATAGA
>JAMZEH010000005.1:13965000-13967500 GCA_024699665.1 Ostrea denselamellosa
AATCTATATCTCTATTTCTACAAGCTGTAAATCTTTTGATGCCACATCTCTGTATTTAGCATATATGTATTTGTATATGAATTATCGTGTATGTATTTGTCCATATATCCAGAATGATGTTGCTAATTTTATGACATTCTTTTAATATTTTACCCAATCTTCCATTTTTCCAAAGACATAGGACACAGAAAACTTAAGTAATAAAAATCTATTAGTAAACATTAGATTTTTGACTGACAAGATAATTAACAGAAACAAATGAAACTTGCCACATATGTGTGAATTGACCATACACAGCAATACCTTCACTGGTTTGCAGCGAAAGGAAGTCAAAAAATAAATTCCTTGATGGAGACATCATAGATATTGTTCTCTTGTATTGATCTGGTTTCCCGTCAGTTGTTTCCACTTTGTATTTTATAGCTATCAATAGGATAAAAATATTCTAACACCATAAAAAACAATCTAATCTATTATGGGAGGGGGATTTACACATGGAAATAATAAGTAAGCAACAGGCAGTCAGGATGAAGGCCGCAACATATTGCAGTGGAATTACGATATTGTATTTAATTAGGTGTCATATGTTGATTGCTGAAATTACATCAGCACCTAGATCCCCACAGCTTGAGAATTAATTAAAACTCAGAAATCACATGTCTTATGATCTAATGAATAAAGAATTTTCTTCCTAGTGCATCTACCATCATCAGCAACATTTAGTTTTTGCACTGAATAAAGAGCGTAATGCATAAAAATTTTCAAAATATTATTGAAGTTCTTTGGGTTCATACAATTCAACTTTGTGAACATGTCCCATTTTTAAAATGCAATGTATCTACCAAAATGTCTTTATATTTCTTGGAACCTTAACATAGTGAGAGGGGCAACCGATACTTATAAATTTTTTGTTGTTGAAAAAATACAAGTGTTAATAAGAAATGTTTTCCTTTACAACACTGAACAGTTAATGCAATGAAACAGAGATTGCCTTTGAAACCCCGATTGTCTTCAAAGCAAAATTAAAATGATGAGATAATCTTTATCCTTTGAGTGTCTGCTTCTCAGTCTTATTCCAACTCAAAAAAGGAAGAATAAACAGCATTACTTATTTAAAGAGTTGGTCTCTTGTGTTTTAAAACTTCAACAGCCTGCCAGCTACTATCTAAATATTAATATTTCTCATAATTCTAACACTATTTTCAATTTAAATACATCAGAAATGAGGACAGGCAAAGCTTTCTTTTCTCTTTACAATTTCTTTAGTTTGTTTAAGAATCATGACTCAAATTGAACAGAAGTTTTTATCAAAAGGCATCTATTTAAATCTTTGCAGCCCTATGCTAATTTGGTTTAATACCCTCCTGTTGATTGTCAATGTATAGTCCAACCAAACAAGGTGCAAACAAAACCTGTCCACCACTTCTATTCACATCGGGGTTAGACTATGGTAAATAAATTACTTTTGCTTCTTTCCTTCTTCTAAATATGTGTACAGAACCATCAGAAATTAAAAGAAACACATTCAACGCTTTATACAAATTACTGTACAAAGAACAAACATGGTCCCAAATTTCCCACCATTTATATTATCTCTAAAAATGAGCTTGACTCTGACATTTTAAATTGTAATTAATTTTTTTATTCTTTGAGTTGAAAAGTATCTTTAGAATTTGACTACCTAGGATCCTTGAGACGGGTGCCCATAGAAAATTAAGATTTCCTTGATAAGCACTGTATAATTTATTCTATTATCTTTTCAGACATACTTTGAGCTGTAATTATTACAAGGAAGAAAAGAACAAACTCTATATTGTACTTTCTTATCATCTCATTGTATGAAGAAATTGTAATTAAGAAATTTGGCCCCATGGAGTTTCGATTTGAGATTAAACTGACATTAAAAGTTTTTAAAACACGTTCCTGATGGTTGTCATAAACTGTTCAAAACAAAATGGATGATTCCCTTCAATAGAAAACTTTAAAATATTCTCTTGCATAATTTGCTTCTATCACAGTAATGAGATCAGGAATAAAACAGTGGAGGGTTTTGTTAAAATTGTGGCCACCTTTCTAAAGCTGCCTCTAAATACGGGTAAAACAATGACAAATTTATGTGGACTAAGCTGATTTATCATAATAATATCTACTTAATAGTTTCGATACAATGACCTGTTGATTACATTAATTCATGGTCATATTTCTTCTTTTGTTTGTAAGGGTCCTCACTGAAAAGAACAGAAGTTGACGTTGTAAGTCTTTCACTGCATGCTTGATTTCTCTCTTATAAGTAGAAATATGATAAATCCTATAAATCAAGGAAATTCTTTAACATGGAAAGGGGTTCCAAGATATGTTTTTCAAGATATGAATACAGAGATTCTATGAAAAGTACTTCTACTTCTAATTATGCATACTTCTTGCCTGAAATTGAATCACTTCAAATTTAAGAGAATTGATCCCATCATTATGATGTTGACAAGTGATACTTTCCCCAAAA
>JAMZEH010000005.1:13972500-13975000 GCA_024699665.1 Ostrea denselamellosa
AATGTTTCCTGATACTTATAATGCCAATTACACTTGGGACATTTTAAGGTTTTACAGGAGTTTCTAGAATGCATCATGGTCATGTGACCCCCCAGTGACTGAGAAGAACCCAGGACCATGTCACATTTGGGACACTCTACTCCTTGGACTCTGCCCTGTGGATGTTCATCACAGACTGTTAAGAACATCATAGAGTGACTGGTATTTGCCATTGAAATGGTTGAAGGGGGAAACAGCTGAGAACTGTTAGAAGTAGCCATACCCTTGGTGAAAGATTCACTGTTTTGCTTCATTTTCTGTAGAAAACTAGACTCTTGTGAAGAATCAATTTTTCTGATACCTGAAATTTCTAATGATGACATATCGTCATCTGCCAAATTGTCATTTTCATCATCGTCATATCCATTTGTGGAACTTTTAGTGTCATTGTGCTGAGAATCAAGTTCTTTCTTTGCCAAGTGTCCCTGAGAATTTTCAGATGAGGATTTCCCAGAATTCAGTTGTAAAAATGGTGGTGAAGATAGTTTTGGTTTGGAGTAAACAAAACTGACTGACGTATTATCTCCTATGGAACCATATGATGACTGCTTTATGCTACTTGGAGAAAATAGTTGTGAGGCGGATGACGAAGACCGCATTTTTGGAGAAGATGAGAGAGGTTTTGGTTCCAAAAAAGACATGAGTGGTTCCTTCTCTTTACCAACACACTGGATGATTGCAGATGCATTTTTCTTTGACATAATGTCCTTTTCCCGGTCATTAAGAGACATTGAATGTTCTGAGGAAGCATGTGCCATGAAAGACTTTGCATATCCAAAAGACAGTTTACATATAAAGCACATCAATATGGGTTTTGTTGGGACCAAGCTTTCATCTGAGGTAGAATTTTGCTCCACTTCAATATCACTGTCTGACTTTTCACTTCGCACATCATATACTCTGTAACTAAACATAATTGGGGCAGGGCAAGGAGAAGATGGAATGCTATACATATTTTTAAAGTTCTTTGACACAAAGAAAGCATTTGCTATGTGAGGAAATGCTGGGACTTGTGATGCAATATCACTTCCTTTTTTGTCAACAATGATGTTCTCTTGATTTGGCAAATCAATAATAGAGTCAAGATCACTGAGGTCAGAGTCTCCTCCTTCTATGATGTAAGCAGACCCATCAGAATTATAAACAATCTTCCCATCAAAACTCTCCCCCTCACTGAGGTCTCCATCAATGGGAGCCTGGAAGGTTTCAGAAGTCACATGGTCAGAGGATTTCCTAGCACAACTATGTTCCATATAGGCCTGCATGGAGGGAAAATCCTTATTGCAATTGTCACAGTCCACTGGTTCATTATCATCAGAAAGTTCATCCAGCCTGCTAGAACCAAGCTTGACCCTATCCTCTGAGCTGGAACTGTCGTCGGATTCATCACTATCCACTGAACTGTCAGGTCCATTGTTCTTTACAGAACTAGAAGCACTATTTGAAAGAGATTTTTCTGGAGGTTTCTCCAGTCTTTCAGATTTATACTGGCTCTCAGAGGCACTAAACTTCATAGCTCCATATGAGTTAGGGGTAGAGGTGAGTGTAAGAGCCATGCCAGTATTTTTATGGTTACCAGGAGGGGGTGTTAGGGACTGAAATTCCATTCTAAAGACATCTCAGACATCTCCTGATCCTACACCATGGTACCAATCACACCTGAAAGTAGAAAGATATCTAATGATCAGATATGTCATATTTATCTTCTACAACATCTAGAATCATAAAATGTGTTTAAAGGTTGTATTTGTTAGTTTTGTGAACTTATTGTGACAAATCCTGTTCCTTTGTTTTAACACATCAAGCATTTTTTATGTCAAATATTCTAAATAACGAGTATCTGCCGAAAGAGATGCTGTAAAACTAAAGAAAAATGATTAATTATAAATCACTAGCTTGCAGTCTTGACTGCTATTATAAAAATTACATGCAATTAAAATTTCATAAGCTTAATAAAATTTTGCATAAAGTTAAAATAAAACACTTAAAATAGAAGTCATAAAACCCATAACCAATTGATCACCCTGCAAATTGATAAAAGCACATCAATAAATACTGGCTGTATACCACTGTCAGAGGGACACAAGAGGTGATTAGGAATAATTAATTAGACACACCTTGTGGTTTCTGCAAGTCAGAACCAATAAATATTCAATACAATATTGACATTTCTTCATTTAAACCTGCTCTTGTGATCCTTTTGTGAATAATTTAGCATACTAATGAGATAGCAATAAACCCTTGTAATAAGTACTAAAACCTAATTCATACACCATTACATCAACTTTTCATCATCACTCATTATCTTGATTAATTAGTGTTAACTTCAACAAAAATTATCAAATATTATCATTTATTATGCAAGTTTCAATGTACTAAATCCCCACACACAAGCAATCCATCCAACAATTTGAAGTAAGATTCAAATATTCATTTCTCCTAATATAAAAGCAATTGTTGC
>JAMZEH010000005.1:13987500-13990000 GCA_024699665.1 Ostrea denselamellosa
TAGCCTCTTTGTGAATAAAATGATGTTCAAAATCAAAGAATAGTGTTCAGCTAACAGGGTTTATAATATACCACTATGAATTTGTTTATTAGAAAAATGAACAAATTTATAATATATAAAATTATCAAGTGTTGCGTTTTTAAAGTCCATCAGTATATTTAGGTTTTTCCACTATTCACAGCACAAGTCTGTAGTTACCCTCTTTCATCGCTGCAAACTGACAGAGTTACAGACATTTGGTCATCTGACAGTGACCATGTATGTCTGCCAATGGGCAATCACTGATGGTGTCCATTTATATATGCCAAAAGGCAATCCACTTTTGTATGCCAATGGTATATCACTGATGGTATCCATATATGTCTCTCAATGGACTATCACTGTATGTCAGTCAAAAAGCTATCACTGATGGTGTCCATTTCTGTATGTCAGTGGGTTAAAATTGATGGAGACAATTTCTGTATGTCAATGGGCTATCACTGGTGGTGCTGGTGCCCATGCAGGTATGCTAATAGGTTATTACTTGCATGTATGTGTGTCAATGGCTATTAATGATGGTTGCCAATTTCATAACAGGCTCCATGAACCTTGTTCATGCACTGTAAGTAGGCATATAGAAATCTTCATTTTAATTCCATGTTTGTCTCTAATACTTGAAGTACTCCAGTAATTCAATATGTTTAATTGTGAAGAAGGGGACTTTCAGAGATGGTGGTAGATCAGGTGCTGTATGTGGATTGTCTTTGATTGTTTGACAAGTCATGTGTGTGCAAAGTCCTAACATATCAAGATCAATTCATCATGTTAACAGTTCATTCATTTCTCAGTGGCAAGTATCATTTAAAAAAAAAAAAATCACACATTCTTTACCATCCAATGATATGGTAAAATTAGTCTTGTATCATCTGCTTTCTGTTTTGATAAGTTGTTTGTAAATGCACCTCATGTGGAATGGATAATCCTATTTATAATTTCTATATTCAACATTTCTACCTTATGGATGTGGTACAGTCACTAAATCCTTGTATGTAAAATCAAAGGACTTTGTATGACAATTGCCTATCTGGGAGTCAATAGAACTCAAAACTCTCAAGAAAGACTAAATTTTCTATCAGTTATTAAAAGAGATCATGAAGTTTGACATCTAGTGATACAATTTCGCATGTTTTTGAAATTTATTTAAAATGCAAATTTTTGTTTTTCTTTCAGGATATATATAACACAGCACTGGACTAGCAGATGTGTATTGGAAAGATAAATCTATGGTATAAATATATAAAGTTGGTCCAAGTCTGTGCTAGGTATTTTCTGGAAGAAAATCTGAGAAAATTTTTCATGTCAAAATTGCTAAATATGGCAGAAATATTATCTGAATATCATTATTTCAATTTCACATCATTTTGATAAACTGAGAATGACAGTTCAGTTGCATCAAGATTTTTGCACAAAGTACACTTTAATCTTGCAAGAAAAGCATGAATGTTGATTTTTGTGGGTAAATATAACCCTTATCATATACAGTCTTTGATAGTTCAATATCAAACAAAATCGATCTTCATTTAATTGATATCTTCAGAATACTCCTCTTTTCCAAAGTGTTATGCATGATTTCTGAGAGCTTTCATGAGCATAAACTTGAAAAACAGCCTCCAACATCAAATTTTCTTGATAATATTTCACTAGCATCTTCTTTACTGTCCACACTGAATAAAATGTCCCTCCTTCTCCATAATGAATGAAGCTGCATTCTTCCAAAATGTTTTAGCAGTGTTGCACTTAAGATGTTGCACAAAATGAAATAAAGAAGTTGATCTGTTGTTGAACTGAATGTACCATTTGGTTGCTTGGATCCATCAAGTTGGTTAAGGCTTAATCCATTTCCTCTAATCCTATGTGCTGGGAAAGTTTTAAACTGGTGGAACTGATATTCAGCAGCTTGATAAAGTGAACTGTTTACCACTAAAATTGTAATACATTGTCTTTGAATCCCTTTTCAATGCAAATATGGGCATAATATTGGTACAATCATTTCTTTATGAATCCTCAAGTCTGTTAATGTTTTACTAGTAAATGTAGCTTACGTGTGTTTTCCATCCTCCCCTTGGAAATCATCAAAGGACTATATATGAAAGAGTCTTGTTCAGCCTCCATAAACTGCTTTACAGAAAGTTTTATTTAATGAAAGAAATCAAGTCAAATACAGTTTTATCCAACATTTCCAGTCATTTGGGGTCCATGACATTTGACGATTCCCAATTTTGCTTTGTAGGTAACATCAATTTTAGCAAACGTTTTCATTGGGTATCTTTGGGCAAACAAAAATTGCTTGTTATTTGTGTGTACTAAAAATATATATCATAATCAAACACAAAGTTTGTCCAAGCTCACATGCTCGATGTTTCCTGAATGCAAAAATGTAATATCATCTTCATGATTAATCTGAATCTAAGTGATTTTCATCAAATTAAGAATATAACAACTGTGTTTCAGTGGTATTCGT
>JAMZEH010000005.1:13995000-14157500 GCA_024699665.1 Ostrea denselamellosa
TGGTTATTTACAAAAATTAATAACATTCTTCTGTGAAGAACCAAAGACCTCTTCTTTAAAAGCATCTTCATTCATACTATGATACAATAGCTGAGTAAAACGCAACAAAAAATTGATAATCGCCAAAAATTTAACGCCTATTTGTTTCCTTTGACAAGGCTCCTTGCATGAAATTTGATGTCACTTTAGGTCTAGGACTGTATGCCACACTTGTGATAACTTTAAACCTTCTGATGACTGATAGTTCCCCTGTATTGTCATGTCACACTCAGCAGATCTGATAATATTGATACATGTAACAGTCTGCATAGAAGAAATTGTCTCAAATTACGTAACTTCCCAGCCCTAACTGTGGCTGTGTGTAGCCGCATCACTGCAATCATCATTGCACTCTTCACGCTCATGGGCCTCCCACTGTTTGAACTTTTAACACTTTTTGCTATGTAGTCAATCATGTTTGACGATGCGTAAACAATAATTGAAATAAGTCCCAATGTTTCTCAGTTTAAATGAGGAAAATGAAATAACACTGAAGATATTCCCTATGCAACTAAGAATGATGAATGTACCCCACAAAGATTAAACATTCATAAAACAGCATTAAAAGCAGATCAAGATTTTTAGATCTGCAAAGAATTGGACCAAAAGGCTTATAATTAAAATGTATCAACTGCGGGCATCTCCTAGCAATATCGAGTTTATGAGCTAAATTATATATTCATAAAGCAGGTGGCCGTAACGTTTCGTGGTCAGATATTTGCATATAAGAAAAGATATAATTATGATTTTTTTCTCATGGCCCCTGGTCCTGGGGAAGACCTCTTCACACTGAATTGTGACCAAATGTAGCGTAACAAAACGATAAAAGATCAGAGGCACTCTAAATTTTTTTATCATCTATATAGGAATGCTCAAATAAAGAAATGGAACAAAGCTATATTTGTAACCTGTCCACAGAGTGCAAATGAATTTAGTTTTTATTGATGCGACACATTAAATTAATAATCATGTAGGTTTGGTCAATGCTTAGGTGGGAAGGAGAGAATCAATTAAACAGTTTTAAATATACACAAGAGGCATTCCTCCCCACTATATGAATAGTACTTTCATACATGGTTTAAAAAAAGAACATGGGTGAAAGTCATCCAAAAAATGTTCTTTTCTAAAAAGCCAAATTGGCAATCCTATAGCAGCAGATGAAAGAGACAAATAACCCTCTCCTTTTAGAGAAAATATCATCTTCAGAAGAAAGCACTGTGATAGGTATATACTTCAACTTTTGATAAGTGAGGTTGCACGTAAGTACATTTGTGACAAAAAAGACTATTCATTGGTCCATTCACCCAACACTGCAAAGTTATACACATCGAATAAGATATATAAACCTGTCAAGAGAGTGATTACTCGCATAGAGACCTTCTATCTCCAGAACGGATCTACTACTTCGAGGGGCCACAAATAAACCAGTGCTAATAGTCACAAATCTTCCAAAAATTCCTTACAATTGTAAGTATTGACAATCTCATATCACTACTCTCATATCACTATTTTTAAACAGAAATAAGATTCATTCCATGGAAATGTTGAAACAGTGGTGGTTTTGACTTCAACAGAATAGGTCAATATCCTTGTAAAGATAGATCTAACATTTGCTCACTGGACTGCAATACATACTGCAACTAATGCAAAAACATCAATGTCAAATTTTCTATAATACACAAATTAATTTTGTCAAATCTCGAGAAGACTGCAAGATGTGCGACACTCTGTTTGTCAATTCTTAGTAAACTCTATGACACACACTAACCTTAAAAGTAACAAACTTTGAAAATTAAATATAATTTCGTAAAGTACTTTGATTTTAGTATTATCAACAAAATAAAATACCAACTGTACCTGCGTATTGAGGGACATAAAAAATAATAATCAGCAATTCAGTGGTGAATCCTCAACTTGTGAACCTGTTGAATGAGTGCCCCTCTCTCTCACCTTCACCAATGATTAAACAACAAAAGAACTGGTCAGTTGTAATTGCTAGGCCTGATAGAATCCTAGGACAATTATTGACAAAAGAGGGTAATCTCTTTCCAATTAGGCCAGGAAGGGATTATCAACTAATTTCTTCACACAATGACAAAGTTATTGTGTAATACATGAATATAATGGACAGTGTAAAACCCCAAGGGGAAAGAAAGGCCAAAATCCTGACAAAACAAACTCTAAATGAAAGGAAGGTCCAAAACAAAGGATAATAGAGAATGTGCTTGTACTGGAGATTATAAATCCACCAAAGAAGAAATCTTTTTACACCATGTTTTAATTAAACTCAGGTATTTAAAGGATGGCAGAAACTGTCGTGTTAAAGATTTTGACCACAACAGAGCAGTACAAAGGTTGGCAGGTACAGGTGACCAGAAAGAAATGTGCTTTTAATGTAACACCTGTGTTAAAACAAGAGTTGAAGCCCTTTATATTCAACTACATATTAGTACCTTTTTCCTTGACTTGATCATTACTTTTTATATTTAATTTTACCTGAGTTTGGAAATGCAGTCCTGGATAGAAGAGTCCACACATCAACTGGATAGTTTTTCTTCTCATGCACACAATTAACAGCAGTGTCCATTGGTCAGGTAATTGTTCACTCTCCTATTACTTGGTCATGTCTGGTTAAAATTTGACAGATTTCCCAGATTATCAATCAAAATTGAGGACTGATAAAAATATGCTCATACCCCTATCTTGTAATTCTTTTAACTAGTTAACAGGACGGATGTTTACAAAATGCATAAGAGCAAAATCAATAATGGCTAGGGACTGATTTAAATAAGTTTTATTATCTCTCCACCCTAAATACTAATGAAAAATTTTCAGGTAACTTTATACCTATGCAGTATAATTTATGCTCGACAGGTGAAAATGATAATTCTACCAGGTAAAGTTTTCAATTGAGTGCTTCTTAATTTTTAATTCAAAACTGAAAAAAGGTCTGGAGGCGATTCATTCAATTAAGATTATTTGGTTGTTAAAGATGTTTAGCAGGAGAAATTGCTTTAATTGAGAAGTTTTGATGTGATATGATATACAATCCACAATAACGTGGTTATGTTCTACTTTCAGTGCCATGTACCTGGTACATTAATAAAATACATTTAGAACACAGCCTGTTCCGACAGACACTTTACCTTTGCCAATACCAAATATTAATTAGACATTGGACTAAAGTTAGAAAATAGACCACCATAAATTTACAGATTTTGAAGTATAGAACCAATATTAAAGGATTAAAATACATAAAAACACTGAGGCCCTGTTATCTTATCGGTGCTTCATACTCGGGGTAAAACATTTGCATTCTTGCACAGGTATGTTAGCTCTGTATTCCAAGTTTAAATTAAAAGTTATGAGAATTTGAAATCTTAATAAATCATTATTCAAATCCCCTTTGGATTTGCTGTGTACCCAATTCCCTTAGAGAAAGTAGTAGTAACAAAAAGCCATGTGTAACAAATTAAATTCAATAACATTATTTAGCCTTTTCCTGATCTTAACAATTAAGTCCAAAATAGAGTCTCCATTATGCACAGCAGAAATTCACATGGGATCATAAGAGCTACAAGATTTCTGGATACAGAATACACTAATAACAAACACTTACTTTGACCAATGACCTTGTAACCATATCTTATTAATTTGAATGGCTCTGAATTTTCATGTGTTCATAAGACTGTAAAATTTCAAAGGCATTTTGAGAAGCTTTTTGCTTGAACTAACAAATTATACCAACAAAAAGTCTCAACAGTCACCAGCGCATTGCATAATGAATTGTTGGTCCAGCTAGAAACAACTAAGATGATGCAGAGATCAAGGTAATGAATGGTGGATGTGTTATGTATTGTGAACCCAGGCTATATATAGGGGAACCACGTGTGACCAAGATACCATATACCTATACCTGAAGAGTTTAGTTTGCTTGAACTTTGAACCTTAAGTCAACCCTCATTACAAGTCTCATGTACAAAGTTTAGTGATTTTAATAGAAGAAGGAAACCACCTAAGGCCCCAAAACATTTTCCTATATTACTGTCCTTTGCACTTGACATTTTGACCCTGAAATCAATGGGGATAATCCCCATTCCATGGCTAGTTAACATGTGATATTTGGTGAATTCAAGTGAAAAGGGAAATTATTTAAGGCACATTTTCCAAGAACTGTGCCCATTTTGCTGGGGGTAGGGTGTTTGGCAGTATTTTATAAAAGTATTGCAACCTGTATTACATAGACATGGACCAGACTTCCATTCTAACCTCTGTGACTTTCACTAGTTGTAAAATGATCTTAATGGAGGACCAGGGCATATAGAAATAACTTTGGGTCTGGGTCAAAGCATGTTGTCTTTATTTAAGCAACCTTTGTGCGAAGAATATGCTTTTAATGCCTTTCTGTTAGAAAGATACTGCCCAAGTGAAAATTTCATTTTTTTTTAACCAGTGACCTTGACTTTGGCTAGATGGTCTTGATTCAGAGTTATAGCATACCATCTGGCCCTTAAAGCAAATTCTGTGCTAAGAATGGGGTTCTAATAGTTTTCTTGATTGCAAAGTTATAGCCAAGACTAGTAACCTTGCCCCAGGCCAAATGATCTTTGCTCATGGTCACAACACACCATTTGATCATAAGAAATCTAGTGCCAAGCAATATGATATTATAGAGTTATGGCCTGGATAAAAAAATGTGGGACAGACATACATGTTAATTCTATATACACCTCAAACTTCATTTATAGGAATATACATGGCTTGGACAAATATTTTCAACTTTCTTATGAATGAATGACCTTTATTGTGGTAAAATGCTCATGGTTAAAGATTACAACACAAAGACTGGGATTGTGCCAAATATGAATTACTGCCTTTCCATTACAAATTTATGTCTGAAACTTATTTCAAATTTTTTACTGGTGACTTTGGACAACTGACCACAATGCAAGGTCATGACACACTGTCTGGTAGTAACCAACCTTTTCGCGGACAATGAACTTATCTCTATTACAAAGTTAATATTCAGAACTTTCTTCACATTTACCTCGGACAAATGACCTCAGTTCATCAGATCTCAGACATATTGTGTGGTCATAAAGAAACCCATTACACTAAATATTAGCTTCTAATATATCTCCATTACAAAATAATTTTAATGTTTTTACCAGTGACTTCAGCCATTTGAACTTGGTTCATGACAATAACAAATTGTGTCATGCGCAACGTTTGTGGCATCTAATGACCTTCTAATGTCTACCTATCAAAAAGTTGTAGCTTGGAGAATTTTTTTCCACTAGTGATTAAATGACCTTAGATAAGAGTCATGACTAATTAGTCACTTTTGTGATGACATTTCCATTAAAAAGTTATGGTCAACACAGAGTAGAACGAAGGGACAGATAAATTAATGAAGTGAGAGAAAAATTAAGGAGTAAAGAATATTATATATTACAGTTTGACCCTTGACTTAAGGGTCATACATTCCACAATATTGGTAGAGGCTTCTTTGTTACCATTATGCACTTGGTTTTGATGTTTGATAACCGCAAGCACATAGAAAATGGTTATTATGTACTAGTCCTGTTGTAAAAAAACCCAAAACCATCCTAATCTGGAAAATGTAAGTCAAATGCAGCATCTGAATCATTAGTGCTTGTGTGTATCTTCAAATGCATCATCAGCCATAGAATCATGAATAGGCATACATATTCTATGGGTGAATCAAATAAAGTAGGTTTGAATTGTATAAAATTAATATTGCCTATTGGAAACAAAGAGGCCCATGAGCCTCAACAGTCACCTGACTATGAATATTTTTAGGTGTTTATAAATCGTTGTGTTACCTGTGTGCTTTCATACTGTGTACAAGATGATAGATATATTAGTATAACTGTCATACAAAATTATTAATTTACAATTCTTTCATAGCAGGTAAGTTTTATCACATCACAGCAAACTGCGAGTTTCTATTTGAGTTCTATAAGGGCAAATGAATTTTCAGTTTTCAAAGCAGGCTCATTGCTCATTATAATCATGAATTCAGTTTGCCTGCTTGATTTCCAGGAAGTAAAGAAGATTTTTCAAAAATATATTGTATTTTCAACATGATCAACTAAGCCCTAACCTGGGCCCAGGGGTCATGAATTTCACACTGCTCATTCTAATCATACACATAGTTAGTCTGCTTGATGTCCACTACTAAAAGAGATTTTTTATTGCATTTTCAATATATAATGTACATGATCAATCTAGTTCCAACCTGGTATCTAAACACTAGAGTCTCAAACTTTACAATTTTGGTAGAGGGCTCTATGTCCATCATAATCATGTAAACATTTTGTCTCCTTGACATCCAGAAGCAAAAAAGGAATATTTTCTAAGACATGACACATTTTCAATACAGAACCAACTTAGCCACACCCTATGGCCTGAACCCCAGACCCAGGGGTCATTAATTTCATAGTTTTGAAAGATGGCTTAATGCTCATTATAATCATGCAAACATTTTGCCTCCTTAATGTCCAGAAAAGGAAAATTTTCCAAGATATAATGCATTTTCAATATATAACCAACTTTCTCTCACCTGAATGAATGCTGAACCCAGAGGGCACGAATTTCACAGGTTATGGTAAAGGGCTCATTGTTCATTATAATCAAGCCAACAGTGTGACTGCTTGATGTCCAGGAGTAAGATTTTTTAAGATAACATTACATTTGATGATTTTAGAACCCTGGGCCCCAAAGAGGCAGAGTCCATGACATTCTCAATTTTTGTTCTCCTTGACCCATAGATGTTATATGGTATTTTGCCAAATATAATACACACTTTTTTTTCAAGAATTTTTTGGTGTGAGAAAGGGGTGCATATTATATACCACAATAGGTTTTTTTTTCAGGTAAAACTTGGCTGTCAAGTAATATTTCACTTGGAAACATAGCTTTCATAGATATTTACATTTTATCATGTTGTTCACCTATTTAAAAGTGAAAAATCAATCTCCAGAAAATTACTACAAAAACATGAAATATTGTAGAAAATGTGATACTTACAATATGTAAATAATTATTATGATACAGCCAATCAAAATTCATTGGATCTGACTATTCATCAACTCATATACTGCTAATAAAGCAAATGTACACAATGCCTTGTCACATGCTAAAATAAATGAAGCTAGGTTAAACAAAAATTTACCAATATAAAGTTAGTTTACTGAAAGGTTTATGAATAATATTTTAATGAAATATTAATGTGATACTTTGAAATAACTTTTCTTGTACAAAAGAAATAATGAGACAGTGACCAGCACACATTTTACAAAACCATTGTTGTGCACACTGTGCTTGTCATTTGATTTTGTCAGGGCAAAGAAATACCAAATAATTTTTTCACAAATGTGAAAAAACAAATCATGCAGAATGTCAAAGGGACATAAATTAACAGTTAGAATTCATTATTTCTGCAGTAATATTCAATGAAAATCACTGCAGACTATTGTTTGGTCAAAATTTTTGCTGCACATTATACTCATGAAGTGAACTCAACCCCTTGCATCCCATCGTTTGATGTTAAGATGTTCAACATAGTTAGTGACTGTTCCTTCACCAAATGCATGACATTAGAAAGTGAAAGTCATGGGTCTTTCAGATGTCATTAAAATGGAGGTCCCACATCACATTAGGCATTGGCATGATATAGAACCTTCCTGCTATGGCCTTCAGCATTTTGCATAAGTCAAAATTTGTGGCATTTCATTTGTAGCTAGTGACACCTCCATATGAATAAAATATTCTCGAATGGAACAAAACATACAAACAATGCAATTTTAAAATATGTAATAATCAACTAATTTTTTACGCTTTAATATCACTTCTATGGACATTAACAAGACAATACAAAACCCTAACAATTCACAGTGCTCGACTATTCAACATTAGGAAAAGACCATCACACTGTTCTTGACCTTCGAACCAAACTGTATCCTGACCTCTAGATATCTATTTCACACCATTCATACAAAATCTTTCTGTTATGTTCTTGTAATGCATATTCTTCATATTCCTCTGGGACTTCAGGTGAAATTTGAACAAAAGTTCACCATTTTAATTGGCGGTAATTAGAAAATGTTTAACCTTGGTTTAACTAAATATAAAACAGATTTCCTTCTAGCATTTGTTCACAGATGTTTTTATTTGCTGCATTTTCTATTTTCAGATTAATGCTATTTCAAGAATATTTTGCTTAGGTTATAACAACATCAATCATGTCTAATGTGAATTTCCATAAATTAAAGCACTTCAGCTAATATACAGAAATATGTAGTTATTTCTTTTTTTTTTTTTTTTTTTTTTTTTTTTTTTTTTTTTTTACAAATTATTGGGATTTGTTTTCATGTTTATGTTGAATTAAAACATACTGAAACACCCCTTATATCTACAAGTGTGAATAAACTGAAATCAGCATTCTGCATTCTCAGTACTTTGATTTTTTATAGTATCACATCACATTATTGTGACAATACGTGAGGATGTCTGCATATTGCTTTCACAAGACTTGCCGTATCATCCCGTATTTACCTGATATAAAGAAGCTTTTGTACTTTTGAGGTTGGTTCTACTCTTTCCACATCAACTCTTCTTTGGGAGGGAGGGAGGGAGGGGGAGGGGTTGCCCTTGATCAAAATAGGCCTGAAACTCTGGATGAAAAATTCACAGAAGGACAACAGAAAAATTTCAGTCATAATGTTTATTTTGAGTTTCAACACTCATTGATCTAAAAACATATGTCAACTCTTTAATGTTTCTTTAATAGATATCATATGTAATACACATGTCACATGTTCACTGCTTACTAAACTTTTTTTATCTTGGCCTCTGACCTCGAATACATTAGGTTATTATAAGCATTAAAAGAGCAATTGAAGATGAAAGTCCTGAAATAAATTTTCTTGTGCATCTAAGTATTCTGGTACTGTTACTGAAAAATGTGAGAAACCAAATAGTTCAGTATTCAAATCCAATAATTATTTTGCCCCGAAACAAAATACAAATGAAAATGAACTGAACTAAAAAAAAAAAAAAGTTAATGTTTAAATTGTCTTAATGTCATATCACAACATGCACTCACTTCACACTGTACAGCTGGGACGGTAAAGACAAAACCAAATTACTATGTGTAGTAGTCTCTTGTAACAACCAAAAACTGTTATAAATAAGTCACTGAAATCTTAATCGAGCTTACCAAAAATGTACAGGCACATCCTGTCCACTGGGGGAACATTCATCAATAATTACAGGAAAATATGAAAGATAAAATTTAAGCAGGTGTAAAAATGTGTTATCTACCTGGGGTTCCCAGATAATTTAGCTCTAGTTAAGTCAGGCCATTATGAAGATTATAAACCTTTCTTATCATACCTTGAAAACTTATCAAGGATTTTAATTACCCAGGGACACCAGGTCATTGAGACAATTTATTACAATGGTAAAGATATTGAAGTGTATGATTCATAGGCTAAAACAAACACCATCTCTTGATTACTGATAGGGTTATAAGTAAGCAGATGAGGATCGAATGGGAAAAAAAACCCCAGACAAGGTGAATTTTCTTCAACTCTAATCCATGTGTACCAAATATCCTTGTTGTAATGTTTTCTTCTTATTCATAAACTTCCTGATTGTCTTGCTTGCAGGGAAAACCTAAATTTGTCTGGATAATTAAACATAAAATTATCGAAGTGTTATATCATTCACCTATAACATGATAATTTTTCTGATCAAGGTTAAACACAATCTCTTTAATGACTGTCATATGTGATGACACGAAAAAGAAGAGATATATTTTAGCATGAATGTTGCCAACAGCAAGCAGATACAATCCTATGAAATACATCCTGTAAAACTCAAATAATTACAATATCAACAGCAAAATATGCATTTGCTTTTCAAAAATGATAAGTACAAGTCCATGGACCTCAATGCTCACCTGAGTATCATGCAATGAAGAACATGGAATTACAACATAGTGAAAAAGCGCATCTTTCGAACTCTGACAACTGAATGCCCTACCTTTATTTTGGTGTAAAAAGACATTTTAATTCTTCTGATGATTCTCCTTTACAAAATTAAGGCTTATAAGAATATTTGCAACTTTGAAGGGAAAAGGGGTGTGTGTGTATATCTTTATCTTTGCCAGCAGACCAGTTAGTTTATGGCTATCATCCCTTAACACACTGTTAGTTTATCATAAACAACCTTCTAATAGATGCCCATTACCAAGTTAATGCCAAGAAAAATGTTTTAATTTCTTTTTTGCTAGTGATATGGACTTTGTAATTCAGGATCAGGGCACACTAGTCTTTGGCAATCCTTTTATCAAATTTTAGTTTCTAGGGTCTGAATCCTTGACCACAGAGCCTTAAATTTAACAATCAGAAAGAGGCCTCTATGTTCCATATAACTATGCACTACATTTTTTCACAGAGGTTCAGGAAAAGGGAAGATTTCTATACATTTCATAAATTTCCACTATATGATCCATATAGTTTTGCACTGAAATCTTGATGCAAGGGCAATGAAATTCATAACTTTGGTAGAGATCTCCATACTCAATATAACTATGAACCAAATTGGTTTTCCATATGTTCAGCATATGTTCAGGTGTAGAAAAGACTTTCACAAATTTGATACAGAGTCATATAGTCCCATCCTGAAGCCTGAATTCCTGACTCAGGGGCCATGAATTTCACAATTTTGGTAGAAGCCTATATTGTACCTTTGCATCCAGATTTATGCTTGGAATCCTGGATTGAAGAAAACTTGTTACAAAAGCTTCTCAAAACTAGAAATCACTTGCAATATAGGTTTTTTTCTATCATGCCCATAGTGACCTTGGCATTAAACCTTTTGACCCCCAAAGTAATTGGGTTTTTGCTCTCTTAATAACAAAGCTATATGTGAAGCATCTATTCACTTGAAATAAAATTTTGCCTCTAGATGTCTAAAAGCTCAGCATTACACATATACACAAATGGTCCCATTACTATACCCGCTCTTTCAATGAATTGTACGGGATTAATGTTTGTAAATTTTTTTTTTAAGTTTTGGCCCCAGCTCTAGGGTCTCACAAGAGTCCTACATGGGCAGCAACCATGAGATTCACAATTTTATTCCCCTTTCCATCTGGAGGCTATAAAGAAATTTTGGTATAAACTGTCCCCAGTAATATATGGTAAGATTTGTAATGTCCCACCCTCATTTCTTAATTTCTTAAACTTGTTCATTCAGTTTCTGAGAAATAAAAAAAATTAATACTTCCACTTTCTGCATTTTACACTAAACAACATTCTCACTTTTGGAAAATTTTGTGTTGTTTAATTAAAACAGCAGAACATTCAAAGAAACGGAGTAATGAAAGTGAACATAAGCTAGAAAATGCCATATCTTATTCCCTAAGCAGATGAGTGACCAAGCCTCACAATGGATAGGACATCAGTCAATTGCAGATTAATTATTTGCAAATTACAAATAATAGGCTCTGTATCATCAAAGAATTCTTCATATTAGGAAGAAGTCCACCGAAGAACAATGAAATTTTATCAACGAGTGATGCATCTTGAAAGAGCCTACAAGGTTTTTATCTTTTATTGTATACTATGGTAGTAAAAGATAACAAGAAGCCCACATGTCACATCACTCACCTGAGTCACCTTGGCCCTGCCATTGTTCAACTGTTGTGTGATTAAAATATTTTTTATATCAATCTTTATTCCCACGAAAAAGTTTGTCCCATATATTGGCCCCAACCTAGCCCCAAAGGATCACAACATAAATGAAAATGAATTCACATAGCACAGATATACCTCAACACCATTGACTACCTGTTCTCGATAAGATCAAAGTCATAGATTATGATATGATATGAAAGACTTTGCCATAAGAAATATGCAAAACATTAAAGCTCAATCTTAAATAGTTCAGGAGATACTGAATATGAATAGGACAGTTTTTATTAAAAGTAGGCCAAACTTTCAGGTCAAGGTCATATGATCACACAGCAATTTATCACATGAAAGGTCTTTCCACAAAGAATGTATATACAAAAGCCCAAACTCAAATAGTTCAAGAGATATCTCTAAAGATTTTTTTCCTTATATATGTTGTTTTGATCCCTTATTGGTGCCCCCCAGGACCCTATATATTTGTATAGAAAACTTTCATCCCCAATTGTAACCTCACCATACCCCGGGGGGGGGGGGGGGGGGGGGGGGGGCAATAATTAAAAAAAAAAATTTAATCTGCACTGCCAGACAGCTGCCATATAAATTTGAACTTTTCTGATCCAGTGGTTTTCGGGAAGATTTTTAAAGATTTTTCTTATACATTCATATGTAAAACTTTGATCTCCTATTATGACCCCATCTTACCCTAGGGGCCATGATTTTAACTTGAATCTATACTATGTCAGGAAGTCTTTCATGTAAATTTGAACTTATCTGGCCCAGTGGTTCTTGATAACTTTCAGCTCAGATGAGCTAAAAACAAAATGTGTTTTATATCACTGACATTTTGCAGAAATGTATGTACTCTATTTGTCAGAGTTACCTACCATTAATAAAAGTACTACAAAACAATACACATCCATAACAGATGTTCCAATTAATTGACAGATGTAATCTAGAGACTGTACATTTAATGTTGCTTGACTTTGAAATGTGACCTTAAACATAGGTAGCAAGTCACCACAAGTTCTTTACCACAAGGCACTCACTGGGTAAAGTTTGAGCCAGATTGGGCAAAGTATTGAGAAAATATGCTGTGGACAATGATACCAGATGGATAGATGAATGAACAGATGGCAATAGATAGATGGACCAATTGACCAGTATAAAATGCCTGCAAATTGGGGACCTAAAAACACTTTTTTAATGTGATGATAGTATGATTGATAAGAAGCTGAATCTTGCCTAGGCTAAGTTAATCCATTTGTATAGTGATGATATGATTGTCATAAAACCAAACAGGTATATTATAAACGCACATTCTGAGAGTATTGCATAAGCAATACATGTCCCCTATCACTGCCTTCCATTGACTGATGGATTAATTTGAGAGAATGTACATATATTGTTGTTTGAGCTTCAGCTATGACCTAAAACATTGATATCAAGTCACCATGTTTACCAGTGTTTGATGTTTCATTGTTCACACAGTTAAATGACATATGTAGTTTTGTAGGGACGAAATGGTTTTATTCATAAATCTATAATTTCATAAATATACGCAATTTATCCTAAACGTAAATTTGGGTTTGATTATTATAATTATAAAAACAACCAAGAAGATTCAGATCTATATTATTGTTCAACATTCCATTTGTCAAGTTTCTATGCAGTTCAAAAGGCATCAAATCTGGGTCACTCATTTAAACATGACCCAATTACATGCATGCACCTTCGATACCATAGATATCTCAGATAAAAGCACACAAAGTATATCCATGCTAGATTCAACATTTAATAAAAAGTTGAATATGCCAAAGAAACAATTCAATAGCATATATTGTATAAAAAAAAAAAAAGGGTTAACTTGAACACACTTAAAATCACTTAAAAAATTAGGTTTGTACCCATTTATAATAAAAATAACTTCAAATATTAATTTTCAAATCTTCTACCACATTTATTGGATTGTTTCTGATTCCGTTGATTGATTGATTATATATTGTTTAACATCTCGCTTGAGAAATTTTCACTCATATGGAGATGTCACCATTGGCGGTGAAGGGCTGCAAAATTTAGACCTATGCTCAGCGCTTATGGCATTTGAGCAGGGAAGGATCTTTTTTGTGCCACACCTGTTGTGACACAGGGCCTCAGTTTTTGCAGTCTCGTCTGAAGGACCGCCCCATTTAGTCGCCTCTTACGACAAGCAAGGGGTACTGGGGATCTATTCAAACAACCCAGATCCCCATGAGGCTTCCATTTTCACCATTGATGGACTTGGTCTTAAAACTAATATTCTGAATATTAATTTCTCCGTAAGAACCAGTATGAATAAATTCTGCCTATCAAGCAAATTATCATTGATATATATATCAATTAAAATACTTCATGTCATATCTCATGCTTGTACATGTGACGGGCAAGCCCTTTACGAAGTGTGACTAAATACATCCAAGCCTGGGTCAGTGATGTCATATTTAATAAAAATTATTTATTAGATCAGCCAAGCCCAAAGCAATATTTATTTTAATGAAGTATTAACACAGAAGTTACATCATGTAAAATACACAGTGGCCTCTGGTTTAACAAAAAGGGTCATCATATTAAACAAAGTGCAAATATTGATAATTATGACATTTACAGCAAATTACAGACCCGTGCACCATCTTCTGTTAACTCTGATAATGTCTGTTCTTCTTTGCATGCCATCTATTATCAATTTTGTTAATGACCATTGGTTTTGCATCAATGATTATTCATTTTCCTATGAAGTCCGTTAATTTTTTTTAAAACTAGTATGTTATGTATTTCAGCATATTTTTGAAAATTAGTTGTTTGTTTTGTATTAATGTCTTTTTTACCCTTTCTTCTGCCCATATTAACATCAGAAAGGTGCAGTATGGTTCAAGCAGAGGTAAAGTTCAAAGAGGAAGACCAAAGACGATGAGGGCAACCTGGCTTGAAAAGCAGGGGTCTGAATGAAGTGAGACTTACTTAGTACAAGTTAACATGGGCTGAGTTTTGAAGAGAAGACTGGTTTAGAGTTTCTTCCTTCATACAGTTTGTGTATGACATGATCCCACTTCCTGTATACTTACAACAATGAGGACTAACTTAAGACCCAAGCTGCAAATTGTGGAAAGGGAGGGACAATGCCACATGTTCTATCAGGATGCCAGGTAGCAATGACCAGGGGAGATACAGATAGTGGCACAACATAGTTCTGCAGGAGTTAGCTGATGTACTGGAGGTGGAAAGGAAAAGGACACAACCCACAGTGGTAAAGTAGAAGAGATCCATCATGTGAGACAAGCTAAAGAACAGTAAGACAAACATCATTATTGGATAGAGAATGACACTGAGAGCCAAAAGTGGTCTTACACAGGCTAACATCATGGAAACAATACTCTGGCCAGAGGCAGTGTTAACCTCTAAGCATTCAAAGATGCTAGTCATAGAAGAAGCAGCAAAAATAACATTATTATTATTATTATTATAACATTTATATAGCGCTAAATATAATTAAATTACTCTAAAGCGCTTTACATATATTACTTGTTGACTATCAAGATGATCTGTGCTGGAAGATGAAAGCCATTGAGTAGTGGGTTAGCCACCATTGCTGACCCATCAGCTGAAGGACGTCATAGTCCAAGGTCAAAACACACAAGGAAGATTTGATACCATCTAATGATGATTGGAACAAGCAAACAAACACTTGGGGTGGAATATAAAGAGTGATTAACATACTGGGGTGCCAGATCTGAAAGTTTGCAGAGTTTCATCTTCTGCAAGTGTATACTGAAAATTAGTAAAAATCTGTATTACAATATGTATCACACTTCATTACTTTCAGAGTCTGTATCACAAAATGTATCATATCAAAATATACTTTTTAATATTTAGCTCTCCTCAAAAGTATCCTTTTCTGACCAAAAATCTACATTATTTTAGTTATTCCATCATTGCAGCCAGTTTTCCTGATGAATGGTTAGAAAACACAAGCACAATACTATTTTTTTGGTTGATTTTAGAATTTATCACCTTACTGAAGTCATCCACTTCACACCTCTTTCCTGTAAAACAGACAGCTGTAAATGACTTGAAAAATTTATTAGACTACTTTGAATTTCAAAACCTGTGAGAATAAAATAAGAATTCCAATATCACTTTTACCGGATTGTTACACATGCATCTATCAAATGCATAAAGAGGTTTCAATGAATACAGTATTGGGAATTGTTATTTTCATCTGATTTTCAACGATCATTTCCCAAAATTCAAAAGTTATTGCTAATTTAAAAATATCATGCAACATAACACATGTAAAACACAAGAGATTAGGATTTTAATCGAATACAAATTAGAAGCCCTGATCAGAGTAATACATGGGCATGTTCAATTTGTATTCTAAAAATTACCCTAACTCCCCATAATCATCCAAAATTTTGGGCTGAATTGTATGGATACTAAATGAATGACTTACACACCATCTAACAATAATTTGGAGAATCTGAATCAGTGAGATTTTGTGACCATTCACTTCATATTTGAATGTCTTGATTTACTTTACTTGTGTGTGTGTGTGTGTGTGTGTGTATAAAATGTATTTTCCTTTTTATTAATCCCTTTTCACTGCCAATAACCATGACAGAAGAATTTTGATGACATGATGCAAATACTAGAGAATCATAAAATTTTTTCTAAGCTATTCTTGGAATTATGCAGAGTGGGGTCAGTCACAGGAAAAACAGTAACAGGCAGGAAAAATATGTCACTGGATGTACAGAAGCGATGTGTAGCATCAAACATTAGATTCCATCTACAGAAAATTGCTTGATATATTATACTTAGCTGATTTATGGATTATGATTACTTTGGCTATTCAACTCCACAAAATTTCCATTTCTATCCAAAAATGGAGAAAGAAATTATCTTTCATTAATCACATTAATGAGTTCAGTCCATGGCCAGGAGAGATGAAGGGGTAATTAAACCAGTTTGATTATTGCAATATCTAAAGACTGATTAGTCTAATTTAGTCCACTTATTGCAATCAGGCCCGTTTTGATTAGGCAATTAAAACACAGGAGAAAAATCAATTTTTCTACAGATAGCAATTTGGCCTTTCCATACATTCTTTGCCATGCAATTCTTATGATGGTATTAAATTGTAATGTAGAAACCTCCAGACTTAGGCAGCACAAATAAATGCTTTATTTGCAAGAATAGAGACATTGTGGGTCCTCATTATCCCACTGATACAGATGACTACCAGAAGTTCAACACCATCTTCTACAAGCTCTAACACAGTTCAACCTTCCACTCTATGAATATTGACCAAATGCAGATAGCTTATAATGAAGCATGCACAATTAATGAACCTTTACAAGTAATATTATTATACTATGAACAATAATTTTTGGAAATATATCTACTATGCTAAATTGGTTTTACTCATTTTGCTGTCACATGGTTAGCAAGGTGAGTACAATGTATTATGATGAAATCTATGTCCACTGTGTATTTACAATGTATGTACACAAATGAAAGTAATAAAAACAGAGACTGTTCATAAATGATGTTGCCTATCACAATACACTATATTCAGTACCTATCTATCTGTCAAACCTTTTTTCTTGAATTTTCAAACTATAGTGTTACTGAAAAAACTTACAAAGCAACAAATGATAGATATACAAGGTTTATTACATATTTTGTGTAGTTGCATTATTTACTGTAAGGACTTTCAACATGCAATTACTAAATACTAAAATTTCTCTTGAAGAGAAATTTTCCAGTTTGGAGTGAGGTACACTGTTTTACAAGAAGGCAATTCAAGCATCCCTCTACAAAATACACTGCATGTACTTGTATTACTTAATTCAGTAAAACTATTGATCAACAGTCATTTGTTTTATATATATATTCTTCATACAGTGAGATTTGTTGGTTTATATTACATCAGTTGGGGATTTGTTGAATATGATAATCTTTTATGGGTTCAGTTTCCAAATTAATAAAACATAGGTTTGAGTGTTTTATGTAGGTAGTGAAACTCAAAAAGGTGATGTTTTCAGTATGCTAACATGCAGAATTCAAAAGAGTGATGACCATCTTGATTTGAGTGGCTAATGTAGAAAAAGAACACAGCCAAATTCTGTCACAGTCCACATAAATTTGGAAATCAAAAACAAGGAGACAATTGAAATGCACGAGTTAACTGCAGTGCATGCTACCAAGCTCCAAACTTATTACTATGTACAAGTTCTAAACATAACAAAAATAAGAACTCAGACTTAAATGACAGTCCACTGTGTATACGCACATTGTCTCATCTGAGTGACCAGTCTCAGATGTCCCAAAAAGGAATTTGAACCCATGGCTAGAAATCATATTCCCACATGGAATCTTTGGAAAGTGAATATACCCACTGCACACTGCAGGTGACTTATTCACTGCATAGATACGTGGGGAGTCCTGCATCAAATTCCAACACATGAAAGGGCAGAAATACCTGGATATGCCAAAGACCACACTGGATCCTTTTCAAATTGAACCATGGACCAGTATTCCACTTATCTCATTTATATTTAACCAACTAACCAGAGCTGTCTCAAGAACAAGTTTGTGAAATCAACAAAACCCCTTAAAAATTGCTCTATTACATTTATGCTTATTTTTTTACTTCTTGCTATTTGAAGATTAAGCCACTTTCTATAAAATCATGGGAGTCTGATTTTCATGTGTTGTAAATTTACTTACTGTTAGGGTCTCTGAACATTGAAACAGTATGTTAATTTCATATTTCAATGAGATTTTGAATATGTGGGATAAGAGTGTCCATCGCGTCCGTGGAAATGGAAGCCTCACTAAAGACTCCACAGTACAGTGGCACAGACAGAACTACAAATATATGATTACTGTGTAGATTATTCTCTGCCTATTGATATTAGTCAAAATCTTGGGACTTTCTTAAACATGGTCTCATCTGAGTGACCAGTCCCAGATGTCCCACAATGGAATTTGAACCCTTAGCTAGAAATCATCTTCACACCATTGATTTTTTGAAGAGTGAATACACCCACTGTACACTGCAGGTGACTTACTCACTGAACAGTACACAAATAAGGAACATTTCAGAATTCTTGCAATATTTCAATTTCATAATGTTCAAGTTGCCTGACTGCTTAGTGAATGGTAAATCAAATTAATGATAATATATGCTGAACATTTACCTACATCTACTTCTCTATCTTACTGTAAGTGGCTTCCATAAATAAACCTGGGGATGTGGTGTATTGGACTTCAGGTAAGGTCTTAGTCCAAAGAGGAAATCAATCTTGCATATTATGATTCAAATGTACCATCAATTTTGATTTTTTTTTTATTGTATTCAACAACCCTTGAGAAATGTTCATCCATTCCACAAAGTAGCCTACCAGTACTCCGAGATATCTGACAAGGTAGATCTTTTCAAATGGTGAGTTATCTCCCTTAGAGATGTAGTCACTTCTTTAGTCGCTATCTGACGGTATTCAGTCTTTTAAAATGCTAACAAAATCTTCATGGACATTGGTGATAATAACGAATGACATCAAAATAATCATAGACTGACACTTACTTTGAAATGCAATTCTTTTTTCCACAGTATATAATGAAACTCCAAAGCCACAAAATTTGTTTTAAAAAACTCAATTACAATTAAACATGGCAAATTAATAATTCACAAATACCTGCAAGGTTTATTTACCTTTCACATCAAACATGATTGGATTTATCTATTCTATTGCCTGGACATGCTGTTAGACAAAGATACAAAGAGCGAGACCCTTTCAAAAAATTTTCTCAAAAAATAAAGATAACAACAAGAAATGGCTCCCATTTTATAATGACAAATTATATGAAAAACAGGCAGGTGCATCAATTCATGTGGAATCTGATAATCTAATTTGACCCCATACCGACCCTCTTAATCCCAATGAAAGCCCCCAAGTCAATTTTACTAGTCAAACAGAGAGAAACAAAGGGGCTTATCAGGTACATCTATTGTGTGGCACAGGTTTGGTCAGTCTCAGACCAAAGGTGTCAACCATGTCTCACATTCAGAGCTACAGCAGACGACACATCTCCTAAACAGAGAAATAACCCCCAAAAATTTCACCTGACACTGGTATTTAAAAAGAAAGAAAGAGAAAGTAACCGACTTGGTAACCTGATTTAATGATCCATCACTTTACCTGAGGAAATATTAATACGGATGTAAAAACTTCTTAAAACTGTGTGGAATATAAAAAAATACATGCTACAACTGCGAGTAAAGTTATGGAAAAAAATCCACATGCAATAGTGAAATCCTCTAAATATAGCATCTGTGACCAGGTAGCTGATAAAGTCTTACCTATTTATATATAGCCTGGTCCAAGGGGAACTCCTTGAGAATTCACATCTTTCTTCCCCTAGTGACAGACTCCTTATGTGACATGGCCTAGATCACAAGCCAATCGACCTAATAATGAAAGTAATCAATTAACAACCAACATCTACAAAGGTGCCAGGTAAAATCAGGGTGTATCTCTGCCTTACCTTGGCTGTGTGCTGGAGTGTCGCACAGCTCTAGCAACAAACAATGAACACAATTACTTGACCAATCTAGTTACACAGGATCAGAGATAATAAGCTATAAACACCTTCAATATTTGATTGCCATGCAATGTATTAATGGTGGGAAATGGCTCTGGCTCATTATAACCTGCATCACACGTCACTGATAGTTGTCAGTTAATTAATTGTCACATGGTATTGTTAGTCTGAACAAAATGTGCCATCCAAAATTTCACCCTCCCTAAATTGCTTAGTTTCATGTTACAGTCACACACCTGAGTTGGACAATCAGTGTAAGGCAGATGATCATTATAAAGACACAGATCTTTCCCACAGTCTTTATGTTGAACTTCACAACACTTTTATAGACAACAAATACAAATATATTTACTTTATAACTTGTTTTAAATGTATGGAGACTGGTTTTCAAAATGTCATAATTGTTTTCTAATTATTTTTACAATATCAAACATTATCATTTGAGTCTGGGATTTTATTATTTCTGTTTAATTTTAGACATAGAGAGAAACTATAAATTCTCATGATGAAAAATTCAGTATATGACACAATTTAATGGACAATAAACTACATTTTATACCTCTATTGACTTTTAATCATTTTGAAGGATTTCATCAAAATTTGTTAATTTCCCCAGATAAGGACTAATTTGTTTGGGGAATGGGCCTGCTCTCTTTAACTGCACAATGTGTCTACAGTATACAGTAATTTTTACACTCTATGGTTTTCAAACCTAGACTGTATGTACCCTAATATATTAAATATTCTTTTAATTAGGTTTCCTTTAAAATTTTGTTTGGTTTAAAAGACAGTGCTTCTATAACATGACGCTCAAGTCCATGGTCCTGACCATGTTCAATTGTAGCAAATTTGCCCTTACCTTATGACCTTGACCTTTATCAGTCACATAGCTTTTGACCTCAGGGTTTCAGTTTACCAAAATCAAAGCTGTGGACAAAGTGAGAGACTAGCAATATGCCTCTCAATCTTCACTTTTGAATATGTTAGACTTTGAAAAAAATAAAATCATACAAGACTTTCAGTAACTAATAAAGAAGAGACCATAATAAGCAGTCACATGAATACCATGCAACAAGAAATTTACACTGAAAGTGTTTCTGACTGAAGCATCAAACAAGCCTACATTTGGGAACAAAGATCACAGGAGTTTTTACATAATGACAATTGACAATAAAGTCACGAGTGTTTACTAACATTAACGATAAAATTTTTTCACTTGCTGTCCCTACCCAAACACCCAATAAAACACTTTAAATTCTAGTCTGTAAGACCATTCTACCAGTATACCAAATGAAAGTTTCTTTCTATGACTTTACCCAATTTGAGGGGGTGTAACAAGATACATGCAGATACTATATAATTGGTGATTTGAAAGGGTAAAGGTCAAAGCTACTCATATCTTTTGTTCTTTCTATCTGCTGTCTATCAGTCTTTCTGCAATTTTAACCTTGATCAAAACATTTGAAATACACTACATACTTCTTATGTGGTAAACTGAAAGGTCAGGGTCAGGGTCACAGATATGACTGATAGGGGTCAAAGTCATCCTTCAATTCTGGAGAATACTGTTTCACAATTATATCTTGCTTTCCTTTAATCAGTAAATATTTCAAGAGTATATAAAATATGCCATAAAATAACTTTTCTAATAGTTTCTTGCACTTACTGATGATCAAGATTTCAGGATTTTAAATAACATATTTTCCAGTAAACAATCCAAGAGTCCTGCCCCATTGGCCTTGGACCATGGACTTCACAATATAACCTTACATCTACTTTGTACACAAGATACTCTGCAGTAAAGAAGATAATTACATGTCTACTATGGTCACATGGAATACACATTGACATTATATGAAGTCTGAAGTAAAATCATATGCAAAGCTAATGGACCAGGTGAAAGATTTTGTGACAGACAAGAATTTATGTACCTCCAAAGGCATGTGAAGCACAATGTACATTCTTTTCTTTTTCTTATCTCTTACACATCTGGTCCTTTTGGTGTTAGGAAAGATGTTCTTTTAACTAGAGGTGTGCCAGCAAAGAACAGATGGGAACAACAAAGCAGGGCAATTTTCCTCTGAGGGACTCATCTTTTATATAAGATCATGCACATCCACATTTAGTAATTTTGGGAAGTATGATTGAACTACAACTTTACTGTCTCCTTCTTCTTCTTCTTCATAGTATACTCCTGTATAGTTACTGAACAATTGATACTGTGCATTCCTTGTATTACAAGAGTATCTGACTTGGCAAAATCACCATTCAGTATCAATTTGCAAGAAACATACTTAATATCATATAAATTAGTAATGAATTCAAGTGACAATTTTGATTTCAGCAGAGAAGCTCCTCACAAATATAGTAATAACACAAGGAACCTCCAGTATTTGTTGAAGGGCAGATTGAAAAGAGTAGTCACCCTTTAGTAGTATGAGTGATTCTATACAATACATGTAATCATTTTTTCTATTCATCCCTACTCCGAAACCTTTTCTTTGCTACATTGATAACCAATATAAAAGAGCCTTCAGAGACAATGCAAGCTTGATGGAATATTTTCCATTAATTGCTGAATTTGAATAAAGCAATCCTAAGTCAAGATTCTGTGTCTCTCACTAATGTAATGGAATAATGATGCAATTAATTGGCTACTCTTTGCAAAAATTTCTATTAATTATTGTGGGATATATTCTTTGTTCAATAATAAGTCTTTGTCTTGCATGCCAGCATCGATTCCTCATTAAGCTAGTCTGCCGAGTCAAAAGGACATGCTTCGTCACCACAACTGTTGACATCAGTCTCTAAGACTGTAAAGGACATAGTAATTACATATTTAACAACAATCAAGATCTTGAAATCTTCAATATCCTATGTAATGGAAGTTTCCAGAATGTATAATCTTTCATTTCACTGTAGAAAATAAAACCTCTTTATATCTGCTATATACTAGTAATCATGAATATATATGTAGTCTTGGAAAAGACATCACTTCCTTTTTCAGTAGCACACTTGTAACCGGGAGAAATGCTGAATGTAGAGTACTCCTAACTGCAACCAGTGTTGCACATAATTCCCTTGAACTTTCTTACATTAGCAACTTTGATCATAACTAGGTAACACTAAATTTCTGATCAAAACAACATAATAGCAAGCACAGTGAATGTCCACTCATGTAGCAAATACTAAACTTTTGGACGAAACTTTTTTTAGCTATATATATATATATATCGACAGAATTTTAGCAAACAGGCTTCATGAAATATGTTGCAAATCATGCCCTCATTACTTTAAGCTATGAAATTTATTTCTTTAAGGTAGCTCATTACACTAAAATTTTATTTAAAGGCTCATTTGAGCACCTCATGTGAAGTATGATTTCACCATCAAAAGAGTCATTTTATATTAATTACTTTGTATGAATTTTTTGTGATTTTTTCTGGAATGATGAAAAAGGTGTTTTGTTTGCAAAGAAAATATTTTAGTCCAAATTTTGCTGTGATTTGATGTATAGGAATATCTCATAAAACATGCTTAAAATACTTGGATGTTTTTAATTTTTCAAATAAAAAAAATATTTATGAAAATTTAAAACATTTTTGTTAATCTTTTTCATCATTCCAGAAAAAAAAAACCACAACAAAATTCAAATAAAATGATTGAGAGCTTGTATCATTCTTTCGATGGTGTGAGAATGTTCCATAGGAGGTGATCAAACAAACCATTAAATAAATTTTTAAATCTTGCCATGATTGTTTTAAAGAAGAGGCCCATGGGCTTTATTTATATGTCATCTAAAATAAAACAAATTTTCAAATCTTAAAATGGTATGGCACCAATGTCATGGTAAGAAAAATTATAACCATACTACATAAATACATTAAACCCATTCATAACTAGTATGTCTGGGGGGGAAACTCGAATAGACTCAGCTTGCATTTCTCGAAAAAATCTTAAACTTAAGTTCGAGTTTTTCCTTTATCTGAGCTGCCAAAATTTGAGTAAATGTTTTAGACTGAAGTCCAAGTTTCCACTTAAGTGTTTTCAAGAAATCCAGGCCAACTGTTATGACAAGAGGCCCACAGGCCTTATCAGTAACCTGAGTATTAAATGATACCAGAAGGCAATACCTGAAATAACTGGAAAGTTTTAAAGAAAATATTTAAAAAGTTTTATTGCAAGAGCATACATTTTTAATATACAATACAAAGACGAACATTATATATTTCAATGTTCAGTGGAAGGGCAGGAATATTCTAAAATTATTCAAAACTGCAGAACTAAACCAATTGTTACTATTATCATTCTGTCCCCACCAGGAACCAAAATCCCTGCTTCTCAGATCATGAAATTTACAATTTGGTAAAGGGCTACCTGCTACTTCTAAATATCTATTTAGTTTCAATTTAGTATCAACAGCATAAAAGAAGATGCCATTTAAATGTTTTACACAAAACCACTATATGCCAAGTTTGGCCCTGCTCTGGAGTCAAAGTCTCTTCCCTGGGGATAATGAAATTTACATTTTTTATTGACACTTTCCTGCTCTACATTTACTTTTTCTTATAGATGTGCCATTGTTTTAAAACTGGTCAATTTTTAAAGTGTTTTTACCCCCAACCCTATGTCCCTGGGGGTGCAGGAGTCCTGAAATTTAAATTTATGTCCCCTTTGTCTCAAAGATGCTTCATATCAAATTTGAAAAAGTTATCAAAAAGATAAAATTGTTTAATTGTTAATGCATAAAGAACAACAAACCAATAGCAATAGGTCACCTGAGTGACTCAGGTGACCTAAAAACCTTTGAAAAACTTTTCAGTGCAACCTTTCCTGTACATAATTAAGGTATTGTATCTTTGTATTTTTACATCACTGCCCAATGATTTTAATTTTTGAGAATTACTGACATAATTTCGTATATTTGTATCAAGACATACTTCATTCATTAATGCCCTGCCTATCTGAACTAAAAATAAAGTTTGCTTCTTTATGTATGTAAAAGACTAAATCTTGTGCAGAGAAAGTTTGCACTGTAAATCAATGATATGGATGGATCAATAGATCTCTGGTCTGACAATTCTTGGGGTGTAACGATATATATTGATACATCAATGTATGGTGATGCAAATGGGTCAATATACTGCATCGATACAGAAAATATCAATTTTTGGTATACTTTCCAAGAGTATATTATGTGCCCATTTTGGTTTTAAAATTGAGAGTTTTTTTCCCCAGTAAAAAACAATATGTTGGAACATTCAGAGATTGTTAAAAATCAAAAAGTTCAACAAATATTGTTCTAAAAAATTACATATATTTTTAGAGAAAGTTATCAAACACTGTAAGAATCAGATTTATTGAAAAGGAAACACAATTAAAATTCTTAAAATGAAAAGATAACAGTACAAGCCAGTCAACTGATATATCATGATATACCACAATACTTTTATGAAATATCACAATGCATTTTCCTCTCATGATACACAGCCCTAAATAATTCTATTTCAAGGAGAGCTACTGTTCTGCAGCTATAAAATCCCTATACAGTCCAACATGGGAACATTTACCGGTAATCCCTAGTGCTATACTATTTCATATCCTGATCCTTTTTTGCATTTAGTGCCAGAGAAGACCTTTTAATAAGCAATTACCTTACATGAGGAAATGTGATATATGATACACTCCTCTCTGTATTCATCAGCCACAAAAATGGATGCATCATCTATGTCAATTCTGCATCAGTATAATGCCCATCCTTTTTTTTGAAATTTACATAAAAGTTTCATAGTTTTAGTTCTGTAATTGAGGAAATGTTACAGAAAGGGCTTAAAGTTTTCCTAAAATACGGTTTCAACTAGAAAAAAAGGTGTTTTACTCAATATTTTTAATTATAATCTTTTAAATAATTGATACACATTGCATTGAAATATGACAAAGCCCAATCACTTCTATTGGCAATTTAGAAATCTAAAAATTCATATAAGAAATGAATCATCAAATCTATTCTATCTGATAATACTTAATATTTATAGAAAATGTTCTTGGCACTATACTTGCACATAGTATGAATTATTGAACCATTAAACTGACCTTTCAAGGTCGCCATTTTTTTTTTATAAAACCTTTCTTCATCTCCTCAGCATGAAGAGTTCTTACAAGATTTCAGAAATGGGTCTAAATTTCATTTTGTAGTAATATTACTGTACTTTTTTAAAATCACATAACTAGTAAGTAATAGTCCCAGGTTTCTATCTCTGATTGATCAAACAATTTTCTCTCCGTTTTCTTTTAATAAAGTCCATATATACAAAATTCTGTAATGCATATATAGGTATTTACTTTACATTTTATTTACCACAACCAGGAACTATCAAATTATGCTAACTTTAAAACACAAAAAACCATGTCACTGAGAAACACCTCATATCTGTACTCCAAGATTTAAAATACATTACCAGTAACAGGAAGGGTCAACAAAAAAAAACAACATGAAAAATAAATCGTTGCAACTACTTTGTTTAACTCCACAACAATTAGCACCACCAAGATTTATGTCAAAAATAATGATAAAAGAAGATGTCACCATGAGAACCAGAAGAGGGTGACACCTGCCTTGTAGGTCACTGGCTTTATAATGATGTAAGGTGTAAATGGATGACTATTCTCCTTCTGACACGCACCCTTGGGAATGCTTCTTATGAGCAAAAGGTAATTAGCCAGAATGAAGAAAATAGAGCAGGAAACAATTGTCTTTCTCGCCTTAATTTACTCAGCTGAAGTTCTCCCTCCCATCCTTTAATGGTAATAAAGATAGAACTGCAAAAATATGGTTTCAACAAGGTCTATGACAATTAGTACACAAGACTGTTGCTTGTTGCTGTAGTTTTCACAGCTTTTTTATACAGTGAACTAAGAAGCAATAATGTCCTCTGTAATTTCATTGTTTGATTTGTTTAACCCTTTCACAACCTGACAAAAACTTGAAATTATATTGCTTAGCTTTCACATAAAATAATTTCAGTTTTAAACCTCTTTTAATTACACTCATGTGTGAACTAAACATTTTTCTAAATTTTAAAGAAACTGAAATCAAAGTGTAATTCTTTATCATATTTCCATTTTTGGATGAATGTGAAATTTCAGTATGGTCTCCATGCTCAGCCAAGATATTTTCCCCCAAAATGCAACATGGGGACTTTCTCAACAAAAATATGAGGCTTACAGGCCTTATTGGTGACCTGAGTAATGAATTAAAAGTATCACTGGCCCCATGAGCTATGAAATCTATAATAATTTTCCTGTTCTGCATATTTAAGCTATATTCTAATATCCACCAGCAGTATCAAACAAGATGGATTCTTAAAGAACAAACAAAAGGACATCTCACGTTTTCATACGCTATCTGCCCTGTTTTGAAGTATGAATTTTGGTACGTTATATCGTGTAAATCATACAAAATACAGGTTTTATTAATAAATCTAATCTTTAAGACGAGGTACGACTTTAATTTACCATAGTCAGTGACTAATTTTAACAATTATGCAGATAGAATGAGGGTAGGGGTGCCCAATATTTGCAATGGCTGAAGCGCTAAAATTCGTCGTTTCCAAAAGTTTTTTTTAACCAGCTCACCCAGGAAACATGCTTATCACTATATAATATCACTAAAATTTAATTTCGAACATCATGTGTGGTTTTTTCCAACTTTTTAATGAAATGAAAAATTATGGGGCCGTAGCTTTTGTACCGTACTGTACGCCTATTTTACCTTGTCAACTTACCTGTATTGATTACATTTAAATCGGCTTCAATCATTGAAATACCACGTGTTTCACGTCATGCTATACTTGCTGTCAAAATGTCGGACAAGTGTGTGTTCTGTTCTTACAACACAAAAAAGTCAAAAAAATCGTACAATAGCCGGGTTATTTTAAATGAAAAGTCTCACTCTTGGCATATTTCTTATTTACAAAATAGAAATATAAATGCATATGCAGGATGTGTTTTATGCTGTAAATGTCGTTCGAGATTGGCCAGGGAAAAGCTACAGGGTGTAACAAAAGAAAGTCTTATCCTTGATATTTCTAAAGTAGATAAAAATTGTGTCCTTTAGCACGTTGAATTTCACTGCCGATTGGCTAAATCCTCTCATATTTTATGTCACCCGATCCCCCAAAAGATATAAACATACGTAATAATTGGTTTAACCTCGGTTTATTGCCCAGAGATCGATATAACTGTAAATCTATTTGAAAAGGTGTACTCTGGTTCGAATTTCCTCTGATTTGCAATTTCTTTTGGCTATAGAAGTACGTTCCCCCCCCGTGATCAAGAAAGCCGTTTTGATATGTTGTGTATATTGTTCATTCTAGTTATCATGCAAAGGAAAATCTTGATCACGGGGGGGGGGGGGGGGGGGGGGGGGGGGGGGGGGGACCCTAGAAAAAACTTTTCCTGTTTCCATAGACTTCCATTATAAAATTCATCGTTTTACCCCAAATATCGTCTGTTTATTAACATTTTTTATCATTTTGAAGAAAATTCCATATGCCTAACAAACTAATGATTCATACCATAAAGTTAATAACCTTATTACAATAACTTTATTTTTTCGATTTCTAAGGGCACTTTTGAATGGAAAACGTGAGATGTCCTTTACAATTTTGATACATTCCTTTCTGCTTTTCTTTAATATGCATTTCGTTTTATACAGTCTCAGCATTCTTTATCATTCTTTCAAATGATAAAGACAATAATCAGTATAAAATAATCATGAACATTTCAATATGAAACTTTTTATTTCCCATGGAAGCCAATTAATAAATGTTACTATCAACAGCACCTGCATCAATGATTTTTTTTCATTTCGTATAATTTGATTACAATTCACAACTTCATTACAATCAGAATTTTGTTTATATAACTGTTCAATTTTCTAGAAACTATCATTCTAACTTTTTTCATCATATATTGGACATATATAATAGTTTTTTTATTTCCTTTGAAATTATGTGCAATTATTGAATGAATGAGGAAAGGGAGAAGGGGGTTTAGATATTCGCTAAAAGCAATCGTCAAACATCTTGAACCAAGTTGTAGAACTACGTATAACTTTTACTAAGAAGTTTGTCTCCATTTGAAAAAAATTATACAATAGGACAATAACTCTGCTTGAAGAATTATTCAAAGTAAAAGCAATTCCTCTGTGGAAAATAACCCTGTCAGTGATTGCAGCTTTCGTTGACTCAGCCAACATCCAACAAGTACAGCCAGTAGCATACTGATAATTGACCCAAAACAATTTTATTTTACATGCATATAATAATACACTATCAGTTGTGTTTTATTGTAATTGAATGTTATTAATTGTAGGGATGGAAATTAACCAAACATTTCTAGAACAGATTTTGCCTCACCCCTTCCCCATCATGCATTATGTTATTGGTACTGATGATATAACTAACCAAAAGTTATTCCCACTGTAAGTAAGTAAATAATGTACAGTTGCTTCTGGATATAACAAGATGCATGGAAACATTATTTTATATATCTCATTATAACTGAAACTCATTATATCTGAAGTCAGCTTTTCAAAAGCTGTTAGTCCATCATTACTTTAACATACATTTTGAATAAACTTTCTTAAAAAACAAATTGAGTTAACAATCTATTTAAAAAAAATTTATGTACAATCTATAGTACAAGCAGACATGAACACATATAATGACATGGAATACACATCACATACTATCAACCTCAAACACATAGGACTTTTACGTCCCCAAAAATCCTTTGATAAAGTGCTGTTTTGATTACTTTTCTGATGGTTTTTCATCAGATTATCTAAATCTTGTACTAGCCAGAAGAAGATTCTTTCATCAGTGTTTATTTTATTCATCATTTTTACTATTTGCATTAAAGCTTTTGTAATACTGCTACTGTGTCCAACACTTTGTAAAAATTTCATTTTCTAGCACATTCTCACAACTTTTTCTATATCATTTTAGTCAGCCTCTTCTGAGTATCAAGTGCACCCAAAATTTATTGATAATATTATTATTAGACTGTGTCTGTTGAAATGCTTGAATATAATCAATTAACTTTAGCTTCACATGCTGTCCGAAGCAAGTTCCATAACTGCTTAGCTAAGATCATCATTTGAGTCATGGTCATCCAATTCACTAGTTCATCCAAATTGTCATCATTTTATTTCAATTTTGCAAGAACTTATGAAGCTAAAATTGGACCAGAGATAGGAATGTTCTCAACTCCTTCCTTCATGAACCATGCATTAAATGCATTCTATACAGCCACGAAATCACCAGATCAGAATTGTTTTCTCTTCTAGTCGAAACCCCCTATACTGTAAATTTTTGAAAATCATATCTTTGTTCTTCAAAATTGTGCTATATGTACTTGATGCTAATCCATAGTACCTTGCAATTTCACTTTTTGTTTATAATCCTTTTGCAACTTTATTACCTATTTCTACTTTTGTTTCTAAAGAAATGGCCTTTCTGGTCTTTGAAGTCATGACTAAAGTGAACAAAGCTACTGTCAGCAACCACTAATGATACATTTATATCACTAATGATGCACCATCAAAACCACTAATGATAAATCATCTGTTATTGAAAAACTTTGGGTTTTTTTTCATTGGCAAACAATTTATCATGAATGGTTATCATTGTAATGATACGTTTTTTTTCACTAACGAACACAAATGCATTCGTTAATGCAACATTTATCATTAGTGGATTTTATATCATTAGTGGTTGCTACATAGCTATAAAAACAATTTGTTATCATTGTGTAAAATTAAGAATGAATACACATACCTATGATAATTACCATTTTCTACCAGCAAGTGCAATCAACCATGCAGTAAGTACTTCATTACATCCGATAGCACTTTCTACTAAATGGCACAAATTCAGTTGCATTAGTATACACTGGCAGAGACAAAATTTAAATGATCAACTATTTCAGTAATTCCTAGGATTAAATAATATCTGATTAATTGATACATCTCAAGATTCCTTGAATGTAACTTCCTTGATTTGTATGTGATCTGTGATTATCTCATGTTTAATCAACCTCCACTCAATGGAGACAACTTATGGACAACATGATTTTTATGTTTATAAACAATAATAGCACAGTTTATTAATTGTAATATTAAAGAAATGGCTCAAAATTCTATACAGGAAACAGGAATCAGAAAATACACATAACATCAATTAATAAGCAAGGCATTAGAAACATTTGCTAATTTATTTTGTTTACAACACAAACTTCAAACCACTGTTTACTAATGTTGAGACAACCCTTAAAATTTGATTTCAATTTAATGTTGTAGAGGACAAAATTTTCTTTTGGTGTCACAGCAACATCACACCAATTTGAAAAACGTGATAATTATGTAATCTTTGTTGTATCAAAATCAATCAGATCAATGGTATTACTATCAATAAATATAATGTGTTCGAGAAACACAAATGTCCCTGATAATAGCAAATTTCATTGATGGTTATGCCAATGTCAGAAATTTTTAAAAAGTAGGTCAAATATCAAGGTCACCAGGTCAAATACCTTGATACCAATAGAAAGGTCTTGCCACAAGAAATACTCATGAGTAATATGAAAGCTCTAGTATTTACCATTTAGAAGTTCTGGCCAATGTAAAAAAAAAATAAATCAAAAAGTAGGACAAATATCAAGGTCACAAAAATTTGGTATCAATACTACTAAGGTCTTGTCACAATAAACACTCATGTGAAGTGTGAAAGCCCTAGTACTTACCTTTTAAAAGTTATGACCAAGTTTTTAAAAAGTAGGTCAAACACCAAGGTAAAGGTCACAAGGTCAAAAATTTTTGTACTAACGAAAAGGTTTTGTCACAAGGAATACTAATGTGAAATATAAAAGTGCTAGAATTTACTGTTGAAAGTTATTAGGAAGGTTAAAGTTTCAGACAGAATTACACCACGACAGACAGGACAAAAACAATATGCCACCCCAATCTTCGATCTCAAGGGCATAAAAATGAAATATGCTTTGGGTAAAATTGCTTCCTTATTGCCCTTGCTTCTTTATACTTCTACAATGTTTTAGTATTTCTGCTTTAATTACATGATTTGCTTTAAAACAATGAAGGCTTATTTTCCCAAATCATACCCTTAACCCAGGGACGGCTATTTTACAGCTGATTTCCCAAGAGAAAATCTACAGCTTTTAAACAAATGTTGAACAATTGCTAGATTCTAATGGACCCACAATAAAACCTCAACAATTACAAATGCAATGCATAAAGCTTTACATAAATGCAGCAATCTACAAGCTCCATTGCCAAAGGAAAGTAATTGACACTACAATGTTGCATGCCTAAATAATGCTACAATACTTTCAAGATAATCATAAAACCTCTTAATGTTTCATAACCCAAATGTAGAAAAACAATCCTATTTTCCCCTGATTAGCAATCAGACCACTCTGATTTATGATTCTGAGGAAATGTTACCCAACAAAGGGGACACTGTTATTATCTCCCATGACTTAAATGAAAATAATAGAAAATTTAATTGTTCCTTTGATAAAATCTTTGATAGTAGCACCCAAGTCAAAACAAAAAACAAAACAAAAAAAATATTAAAGATTTTTTGGGGTCTGAATGTGAAAGTTTATACAGTCATCTGAAGTTGTAACCTTCCTATTTCAAAGTACTTCTGTATGGCTGCAAAAATAATGGTATGTACAAAAAGAAAATAATATTTTTCTGTTGGACAACAGGCATGGGAAGAAAAAATATGTTAAAATACTTCGCCACTAATTGTCTTACAACTGTAACACTGTACATTTCTTAAAATACTTTTATACTAATAAAAGACTTTGTGATTTGATGATATCATCATTCAACATAAAAACACTCTCATCAACTGAGTCACCCACAAGAAAGTACCAGGGTCCCAACATGGGTGCCAGATGCAATCAAGACAATATAATTGTGCCTCTGCTGAGGATCAAGCCAGACTGGAACTCCAGCATGACAGTTTACTGATCAACTAAAGGGTTAACCCTCTAGTTCAAGTTAGTAGGAAAGTCATATACCTAACACTGCCACATTAGAATCTTACATAGAAAATAAATTTTTGCTGTTATATTTCCCCGTTACCAGACTTCTGTTAAAATATTTGCAAACCAAAATCAAGAAGCATTCTGTAAATACCCGTAAAGCACCTATTATGTGATTTCATTACAGGTCCCTGCAAATACCATATCTTTTTGCTATTAAATGAGGTAGTCATGTTCATTTTGGTGAAATATTTTTTCTCACCTCAAATCATCTTATTCCTTTCTAATACCATAAGGAAAGACAAATGAATGATATTTTTATATCAGCTTTGAAATGATTGTATGTGCATCAAATTTAAACCTGGAGCTGACTTATACATCATATTGAATTTTTGTCCAGGAAGCAAACACTTAGGGGATTGTAATTTGAAGATGATAATTCTTTCAAATTTGATAAAAAATTCACAAAATTGTTATTATTTGCAGAAAATGATTTAACTCATTTTAATTCTTTAAAATATTTTTAAAAAATGACCTTTCCTATCCTTTTAAGTTTCTTACACAATTTTTGTCCTATGATTTGGTTCACCTACATATCAGTTGTACCAGTATATTTCAGGATATTTTGAAGACATGTACCATTGACCTGTATGTAAGTTGGATAAAATTTTTCCTGAAGTGAATCTTCAATTCAATCATACCTATGTCAGTTTTAAACTTTTGGTAATATAATTATGTTTCTTTCCCTCATTTCAGCAAAAGAAAAAAACCTCATTTCATTATAAAGAATTACATGATAAAATGCGTATCATATTTCATATCAGGCCGAGTGGTCTCATATTTGCTTGAGAGCCCAAGGGTTGATGTTGACGAGGACTGACATGAAATATGATATGGATTTTAGCATGTAATATCCTATTTACCAAATACTATACGAATGGTATAGTGTTTTTTATGTTATTTTTTAAAATCTGATACATGGTCCAAGAGCTGATTTTCTTTTTATGACATTCAAGATATTTTTTCGCATTTTAAAGGTACATCAAGGAATATCTGAAATATACCATGGTAAAAACTTGATACAATGATTTACTCTCCTCTCTTAAAAACTTTGGTACATTGATTTACTATAATAGTAAATCTTTGATATAGTGATTAACTATGGCAAAAACTTTGATATATTAATCATCATCAACTACTATAATAACTATCATCCATTGATTTACTATAGTAAAATCCTTGATACATTGATTAACCATTATAAAAATTTGATACACTGACTGTTACGAGTGATTATGTAATTTCTGCATTTATATGCATATTTGCAAGAGTTATTTTTCATTATCATATATTATAAAATATCGATTGTGATCCTTTGAACTAAAACATAATACTTATACCAAAAAAAACCCCCAAGCATTACAGATTTCTTTACAATTCTGTTTTATAGATATTGAGCTACTTTTGATTAACACATTTAAACCAAAATAAATTCAAACCAAATAAACCGTGAGAAATGTCAGTTACATCTCTGATATTTTCTGGTTTAAACTGGATTCATTAGTGGTTAATTAACTTATTTTTTTTTTAACTTCATTTCATTTTCCTGTGGACTTTCACTACCAATATAGTGAAGCAATTATCCCTTTTATAGGGTTGTGATTATTTAGTGTCATGTACCCCTACTAATTCTATTACCTTTCAAAATTACCTGATATAAACAACCTAGAATTAATGCAACTTTTTTTTATTATTATTTCAGTATTTTTTTTAACAAAATTTTAATTCCCAATAAATAAATAGGGATATGATATGTAAAGCCCCAAATCATAAATTACTTTTACCAATCTTCAAAACATTTTATATCATTAGTGTTAATTTAAAAAGATAAATAGATCATAATAACAATGCAATTACATTTTTTAATTAGTCATTGCTATATTGAAAAGGTGAAGATAATTAACATGCAATGACCAATCTCAAAATTCCTATACCAATCTCATAACTCCTATACAGAATACAAAATTCAGAATTGGACAAACACTGATCCCTGGACATAGCAGAGGTGGTATGAGCTGCCTAGGAGGGGTAAGCATCCCCTGTCAACCAGTCATAACTGCAGTGAACCTTATATCTTCAAAACCTGCAGTCATAATCAGTGTTGTATATAAGAACAACCTTGGACCTAGCAAATGGTATGAAACACATTAGCATTGACCTAATGACAGATTATACAGGTAAATTGGATTGTTATAATTACCTTAGAATTTGCTAATGCTGACTTTAAACAAGACTGTTGAAGCCCCTGTAATATCAACTTATTTGTCAGTAGCTTGCCTTGATATAAAAAACTGATCATATGCAGAACAAGCTCTTGCATATCAAATCAGTTGAGAGACATTGACACCATATACAGATGATAATGGATTGATTGATTGATAAATATGGGAAGTTGACAATGAAGAAGATGAAGACATTCCATTTATCATAAAGTTGAGTTGCTAGTTTGCCTTTAAAATCTATGGTCAATAAAATATCTAAGTATGAAGCAGATGTGGAAGACTCAATAATCTGATGAATATTGCCTGAAATTTCATTTGCCAGAAACACAAACACATCATTAAGAAGAAAATTCACATGGCAGAAGGAAACATACAGGTGACGTTCGATAACTCAAAGTTCAAGGGACCTTGACAAATCCATGAGAGATTAAGAGTTTGAAGTTGAGTCAAATCCAGAAATATATGGATCACACTCATCCATTTCTGTAACCGGAAAAGAGACCCTGATGTGGATCCATGCAAGAATAGCATCAAATCAATGCATTTATTCTCTGAAATTGTGCATGTGGATGACGTTAAAAGGCAAGAACTGGATCCCTGTATGATGTGTTATTTAGAAGTAAAAAATTTTTTTCCACCAGATTCGGTTTGGGTATCATTAATGTCTTATTCACTAAAAATACATTAAAGTGGAAATTGAATGTGATAGAATATTTTAGCTATAATATCTTCACTCCATTGTTTAAATCGTAACACACATCTGTGACATCATAGTTACATTTGTGTATACACAGCAACAAACTCTGATGGCGTCGACCTGAGGTGATTTGTGGTCAAGGAAATAGCCAAGTAGTTACCACTGATCCAGAATTAAAGGTCCACCCATTTCATATTAAACGGATTGCGCGTTTACAACATCCTGGGATGTATTTGACATGTTTTCTCCATATTTTTAAGTAACTGATTTGATTTCATCCACAGAAAACATTATTGTGCATAAATAATTTTATTTTAAAAAGCTTATGCATTTATTTGTTTGTTTTTGTTTGTTTTTTTTATATAGATAAAGTTTCACATCATAATCTCCAGTGGCCAGTACAAATTCTTATAAATAAGGTCATGTCTCATTGCTTCCGAGTCAAAACAATATCATAAATTTTGTTTATAGTTGATATTACATCTAACAAAAACAAAGCACTGGTGCAGGATATAAACAGTTTAAAACTGACCGATTAAAAAATTAACTTACCACCCTAAAAAGAAACACAGGTGCTTAAACCTAATTAACAAGGGTCAAGCTAGCCCAAGTATACATTGTTATTCAGACAAGGTCCAAGGGAAAATAATTAAATCCTTGACTGATGGTGTGTATATCCTACCCTACCACCACTTCCAGAGACTGAGAGTGAAAAACAATGAAATGTTATACGGGACCCAAATTTCACTTTGAGAGATTGAGATCCAAATTCTGAGAATACATTTGCTTAGTTCTATAGAGAAAAAATTGGGACCATGATTTTACTTTGCGAGATCAAGAACTTCAAGAGATCAAAATTTGAGCCTTTGAGAGTCACCTATATAGGGTAGTTTTCAAATTGGTAAGGGCACCAGGATGAAAGGTGTTTTGTGATGGAGTAGAGATCTCTAGAACCTTCTAAAAGAAACAGTTATATAGCTATTCCAAAGCACTTGTTAAGATTTACCTACCTTGAAGGTATAAACTAGAGATTTAGACTGTTGTAGAAGGTATGCATGTAATAATTTTCAAATCTTCAACACAGCTGCATGAGCAAGATTTTTCAGAGCCGGAGAGTTTTGTGATCAGCTGGATTCCTAATTAATACCTAATTAATAAAAAGTATTTCTGAATGTAGCATATCCTGTAGGGAGATATTGATAAACTTTGTAATTAACTGATAATAATGCAGATCTGAACTAATGTGCTAACTGCTGCTAATGATGGCTATTGCTGTACTTAGTAAATAATTATTTTCCTCAGATGAAAGGCCTTTCACCCTTTATTTATCCCACTGTAATCCTTTCCATCTCGAAGTTATTGCTATGACAACATGATTAGTCTAATGAGGTATGATCATTAATTGTCATCAGTGTTCATTGGACATTATCCTTTAGACCTGAAACATGGATCACAAAAGATAATAAAATATACATATAATCCAAAGCTGCATATCAAAGTTCCATTAAAACAGAGAGTTGTTAACATCTACTTACAGGCTCATTTTCACTATATCACTCATGTGGCTTAGTGGGGAGAGCCAAGTTCACAAGTTTATCTTTAGGTTTCAGGTTCAAATACCACTGTGGGAGGTAGAAATTTCAATGTTTTCATATTAGTCAGCTGCAAAAGGTTAAATCTGCATCCACACTGATGCACCACAGTATATATATGACTTGAAGTGGTAGACACTAATGGAAATACACAGAATTTTCCAAGATTCGCTCCACCCATTAAAAATTTACAGCCCAGCTTACAGTTTTAGATATGCAAGACCATCCATTATAAAAAAAAATTTAATTTTCTTTGGCCTCAATTCAAAACAATCATGTCACTTGATCCTTTCTAAGTTACTGAAAATGTTCATAAACAGTTTAGAGGGAGGTCCATGATCAGGAAATCTATACAAACTTCCTCAACAAATTCCATCATGCACAATTAGGATGACCTCGGTACAATCAGAGCAGCACTATTGATAAAGCAACATTTACAAGAATGACAAAAATCAAATAAATTTGAACAAACCTTGTACTAGCCATTTGCTCATATATGCTGAACATGAGTTGAAATATGAAAGTACAAAACATCAAAGAACCTTACAAGTGCAAAATTTGATTAACATTTATATTAATTAATTTACCTGTCATTTCATTTTAATGACAAACCAATTGCAGCAATTAATCATGAAAGTTTAATGAAGACAACTGGTTCTTTCTGATCATTTCCTGAAAATCAACATTATCATAAGTCTGTTCAATTTCCTGTCAATCATTTCAATAATATCGACAACAATAATTAAAGTGCAATTTTTCTTCCACCGAAAACCATGCAAAGATGGAATAACATCTTTATATCAGCATAACTTGCTCAGTAATTATCTAATTTTTTTTATTATTTCTAAGTGTCAAGCCAGAATGCACAAAGGTAAATGAGCAGTCAATAAAACAAGAGATTAATGGGCCTCAGTGCTCACCCAATTCACCTTGCGTATGTGGAGATTAGGTCCTAAAGTTAGGAACACCATCAACTATTAGCCAAGACCACCATACACTACATTTCTCATGATGTTAGTAAATAGTATAGAATAACTGATTTTTTTTTATTGCTTTTGGAAAGATTCTGAGATTCCAATTGGCTCTCATAGAAACTTTACTTTGGCTCACTGCAGCCCAGCAGACTGTAATTTATGCAAATGTTTAGATGCTATTTGCTAAATAGTTTACAATGTGTAAGCTTTTTTGGTGATAAGATTTCAAAAAGATTACTTAGTAAAATCCCCCCCCCCCCAATTGTAGCCCATTCCATTGAATGGTATTGAATCTATTCTAAATAAGAATGCTTACTCTCTGGCTTCTACTTTTAAAAAAATGTAGTCTTGTCTTTCTTCATCAGGTCCTAGAGATCTACAAAGTAATTCTAAAAGCCCTATTGTGACCACACCCTTACCCTAAGGATCTTGGTCTGAATAAATTTGAATCTACACTACAGTAGGATATGCTTTCATGTTAATTTCACAAAAGCAGCCTTGTGGTGCTCGAGTTGAATTACAAAGATTTTCCCCAAATACATTCCTTTGTAAAAATTCTCCTATTGTGGCCCTGTTTTGGCTGGAGGGGGGGGGGGGTGTCTCATGGTTTTAACAAACTGAAAATATAGCTATACCTCCTGTATCAATAGTAAATCCCTTTGGAATTTGAAACACCCAAAATAATGCTTTCCCCTTACTTATGGTGGATTAAAACAAAACTGTTAAAGTAACTTTTCAGTTATATTGCTTATTGATTATCAATTTAATAAATTGTTATCAAAATGGAGATTTTTCATGTATGAACTCACACGTAAAATTTTTAAACCTCTACTGTAGCATTTGGACTCTCACTCCTATGATTGTGGTTTGAAAGAACTTGAATAAGAAGTCTTTCAAGCATGGCTTGGCTTCTCTGATTCTTGATAGAAAAGTTTTTTTCTAAACAACCAACCCAATTTTAGCTCTTTCCTTCTTCTCCACTTAGAAGAAAGTATGGCCCTTTATTTGATCAACTTTAATTTCCTTCCTCTAGACATGTTTGTGTCGAATTTGAATAGTTTTGGATGATTATCCACTCCTTTTTTAGGTTGCAGTGCTCATTTTCAGCCCAAATTTTGGAAGAATCCATGGGTTGGCAGCATACAGAAAAAAAATTGAACTACCCCAACAATAAATGTCAATCAGAGACCCACACTGAGCGTACGCGAGTTTACAATTAATAAATTAAAACACTGGTCAATCATCTTATTTCATGAAATAACAATGCAGTAGGTAAATTATGTCAAAATCAATTTTGTAATACATTTAGACTAGCAACTCACTGTCCATGCTAATCATACACTGGGTGTATATCTCTAAGACATGCGTAATTAGCAGTATTGTAGCTGTAGCTACAAAACAATGCTGCTGTAGTGTATCAGGTCACCACCATTGATATACAAAATCATGCCCAAATTCAGTTTACAGTATAACCCCTTGCTTGTAATTTATCATATTAATCAGGAACTACAACTCTAATACTGTGAAGTGAGGACCAAGTTTTCTTGAAATTTGATCATTACAGTTTCATTTCATTGAGATAAAATTTTATGAAAATGGCTTCTCTAAATACTGAAACATCATTAAAAATTTTATATTTCATTGTGGAGAGAAAAAATCCAAAAAAATTGACCCCCATGAAATTTAAGGATTCAACAGCATAGACATGTATAACAAGGTCTCTGTAAAGCGGATCATCTCTATGCAATGTATGCAGTTAGTAAATGAAAGGGTTTTTTTATGAAGTTCCATAGTGATCTTTGACCTTTTGACTCTAAAATCAACAGGAGTCTTCCTCTTTTGATCTTTTGATAAAGCTATATATGAAGGATCAAATCAATCAAGCAAATAAATGTGGGCAGTAGAATGTCTACAAAACTCTGTGTTATGCACACACTCTCACACATACTCGCCCACCAATGGTCCCCATACTATAATATCCCCTCTTGCATTACGTATAGTGAAATAAAGTAGATTGTGCTAGTTAGACATTTTTTGGATCTGGGTTAGAATAGGTCCTCAGTACCCCTTGCTTGTCAGAAGGTGACTAAATGGTGCAGTCCTTCAAATGAAACCACAAATACTGAGGCCCCATGTTATAGCAGATGTGGCATGATAAAGATTCCTCCCTGCTCAAAAGCCTAAGTGACAAGCACAAATTTTCCAGCCCTTCACTAGCAAATGGCGACAGCTCCATATGAGTGAAAAATTTTGAGGGAATGTTAAACAACATACAACCAACCAACCTCTCACAATCAATTGCAAGGGGGATAATTAAAGGACAAAAGTTTGTAACCAGGGAGTTTATATTCAATAAGTTATATTTACAATATTTTCTTTCATTTGTATGGAACTTATTGTACAGAGAGGTGTGGCAGTCAAGTTCCGCAGTGATGAGACTGTCATGCCTCTCTGTACAATAAATTCCATATAAACAAAAAAAGTATCTGTAAATGTCTTGTGTCATCAATATTCATTGGGGCTAGGACTGTCAATCTTGGTACATTTAATCAACATAATGAGAGGAAGATACCTATTGTTTTTCAAGGTCAGAGGTCAAGGTTGTAGTATCAATTAATCATAAAGCCTTGTAGGCATGATACAGACTGAACTATTGGGGCATGGACCATCAAACTTGGTTGTTATACCTCTCATACCAAGTGGAGGATGCTTTTTGTTCAAGGTCAGAGGTCAAAGTCAAGGTCACAGTATCACTAAATAGGAAAATCTTGCAGGCTGGATATAAACCAAACTGTTGAGGCTAGGACTGTCAAACTTGTATTCATACCATGCAAAAAAAAAAATGTCACAGCTTGATGGTGGCCAATACTACCTTGAATAAAAGTTTTGCAACTCATGACTTAAGCAAAATGCCATATATAAGCTTGTGACAGGTGATTTCTGTACCATTTTCAGTACTCTTGTTCAATATTCATATGTTTATTTCTTTTTAAACAATAGTCATAGAAATACAGTATCGACTTAAACACACACATGTACATGTCATAGTGGTATTCTCATTGAAAATACCCATATGTTCTCCTTTTGTTCTCTAATGGTCTTATGACTTTTTATGATTTGAAACTGGACAAAATGTCAAAATTTATTTTTCACAAATTGTACAAAAGAGATCAACTTTGTTTACCTTGAAATTTGCATATATTAAAATAATTGGTTGGTTTCTTGAATACCAATTCTGTAATTATTGTGCAATTTTTTTTCTTTAACCATGTCTTACTCGTTTTCTTTAACAGATTTATCAGCATCATTCACTCATTAAAGATGATGAACAATTTTCAATTAGACAAGATCAGGCAAGCTAATAATTTATTTTTCTTAATTTCATGACCTTCACATCTTACCTGGTTCAAGGCAACTACAAAAATGAAACTTTGCTTGAGATTTTCTGACCGAGGATTCATCAGATTTAACAACTAATATCCTAAAAATTGTTAATAATAGGGTATTAAGAATTCAAATAGCTTGCCAGGTGCTTGAATCTTTTATGATGAGAAGCAGAATACACATAAGACATTCAGATGAAAACAATCTCTAGTTCCGCCAAAAACTGATCCTCACCTGCATACTCCACTAATCACCCTGTAATACAGGTGAGAGAATTTTAATTAAAGATATTATACCCCAGACTTCATGTTTGTCAGCTATTTAGTATCACGGGGAGTTTAATCACACTCTCAAACAAAATAAGAGAATTAAGAGATTCACATTTCTGTAATCGAATTTAAATCGTCGCCCATGAAAAATGTCAGATTCCTTACAATCAAATTGTGTGAAAATTATAATGTACCAAAGCTCTCTAAGAAAGTCAATTTGAGAGTAGAAAAATTGAAAGAATTAGACACGACTACTAATGTTTAAGAAAATGTCTGTGTATAAGAACAGATGTAATATCCAAATGAGACTTAATTGAGTAACACTTCTTGGCTCCAAGTTTATTCAGGATCAAAATATTGGCAAATGATAACACAACAGCACAAAGAACATTTTAATAGGTATGCTATTTTCCTTAATAAAAAGGCTGTAATTCTTTTCCTTATTGCATTAATGGGCATAAAAAAATAAAATGAATAGCTTAACAAAGCATATTAAAACTTGCAAAACATTTCAAAAGACTTTCTGTTGGATTTGTAAGTCTTTTGTTTCATTTACATTAATTATTGTTTACTTCAAAGTTTGAAGAAAAACATGTACAGGGAAAGGTTTCTATTATTCAAATCTAAAAATGTCAACAGATGAAATGTTTGAGGAAATCAAAACTCCATCTGTGTTCATACCCTCTTGCAAGAAAGTAATAAAGGGATACCAGAATAATAAGCATTTCAATATTTTTGTTTTTGTTTTTAATGCAAATGAAACTGATCTCTCTTTTAAATTATTCTAAAAATAAGTTTCTATTACTGAATATGAAATTGAACTTTTTGTTTAATTATGTTCTGGAGAGAGGATGAAACACTTTTAGACATTCAGGATTTCAAAACAAGAGGCCCACTGGCCACATCACTCACATGAGCACAAAGAGTTCTGCAGCAACCAAATATCAATGTTAGATGTTGCTTGCGTATCAGTTTAATAAGTACATAAATTCATTTTGATTGAAAATGTACACAATCAACCTCGTTACATCACCATCCATTATATCGCCACCCCTGCTTACTGTTAAAAAGGTGTAGGATAGATTTCTATACACAATAAAAAAGCTTGTTGCAATGCCACCCCATTTATTCATCATCTGTCACTTGGATTCAGGTACAGTACTATTTACCTATATCCCATGAGCCAAAATTGCACATTTGATCAGTCTGTACACAGGTGGTGTTCAGTGAAATGTGAAAAATCTAAATTTGCACTCCGAAGAAAACAAGCAGGTAAAAGTAAATGATAGGTAAGAAGAAAAAAAATCACCTTAAAATCCTTACTTCATTTGTGCATTATTAGAAGACGCCTGTGTTGAACAAAAACAATTCTGTGTTTCACAAACACAAGGACTCAAAATGCTCAATTTCCAGATGACACCTTAAGAACAAAAATGGAACAGTTTGGAAATGATATTGGTATTTCTTACTTTGCATACTTAATCACATGACAAGTTTACCAATTTTAGGCAAGCAATTTCATGTAATGTGATTTTCGGTGACAGGGTTGGGATGGGTCATCATTTCATCAGGATGGGTGACAGAAAGCAGTTGATGTTATTAAAGAATATGAACCCATTTAAAATATATTTAATATAAGTTAAGACTGGGGTTATTTTATTGGCTGTTACCAGGAAAATCTCTAACTACTACAGACGCAAAGAGGGGGATCAAAACTTAAATTACAGTGACTCAATGTTACAATGCAGATACAACTGAAAACAAGTGTATTCATTTGTTACTGAAAAAACTGAAAACAGTAATAAGGTACACAATGTATAATCAGCCTACACGTGCAAATATATGTGCTGATATGCAAGTACATTTTGTATGTCAATGATTCTACACAATCATTGACAGATATTTCTTTTCAAAAGGAAAGATGCCATTACTTAACTCAATATAATGTTACTCTACCTATAATACCAAAAAAGGTCTTAGATGAAAGGTGGCTACCTGTAGAAGGAACACTGTCTGAACAAAACTGTAGCTTACCTTGGCCTCATGAATCATGACACAAACAAATCTACACTACACTACAAGATGCTTGCATATTCATTTGACAATAAGTACCCTTATGGTTTTTAAGGAAAAGACTTTTTTAAATTAGAGGCCCACAGGCCTTATTAGTCACCTATTAGAGTGTTAGTTAAAAAATATAACTAATCCCAAGGCTATAAATCTAGAAAAAAAATTCTGTTCTGAATATCTAAGCTAAATTCTAATATTTAGCAACAGTACAAAACAAGATGTCTTCTTAAAACTTAAATGCCCTCAAAAGTGCCTATACTGATGATAGACTTTAGGTAATACAAAATATGTAACATAAACATGATATGACTAATTTGGACCCATCCCAGAGTTAAATTTTGGTACATCCTTTTCTGCTTTTCCTAAATATGCAATTAGTTTTATACTGTATCAGCAAACTTAAAGAAGTCTTTCAAATGATAAAGACGATAATCATTTTTTAATTTAGTATCAATAGCATAAAAGAAGTTAGTATTTAAATGTTTTACACATATATTCTATATATATCAAGTCTGGCTTTACCCTGGAGTCAGAGCCTCTACCTCATAGATCATGATACTTACAATACCAGTAGAGACCTTCCTGCTCTACATTACTATGTAAAATTTCTAATTATACCTTCAAAAACAATAAATGACATCTGATTTCATAACATGTGTTTTCTTCCTTGAAAAAAGTGTTGTCATGGCCTACAACTGATTTCACAAAAAATAGAGTGAGGTGTAAAATACAAGAGATTTACTTTACCAAGCCCTTGTGACATTGTCTCTTCAATACTCTGTCAATTTTAGCAGTATTTATTTCTTTCTACTGAAGAGTTCCAATCAGTAAAGGTGGGGAGAGGCCACTAAGTTGATATATGCATAATATACATATTTTCTCAAATCAAATAACAAGGATCATTATGGTCTTTGCTTAAAATACATATATTCTTACTTTGCAACGAAGAATATTCATAACTTATGCAATTTTAAACTAAACAATATGTTTTAAACTGCATAACATTTATTTGATCAACTCGGCAAACTACAGTTTACTTATTGAATATTTTATCTTTCTATCACATATTGCGATGTAAACCAACTGATAAAATTCCAAACATTACTTGCAGAAAATGAAGTTCTTTAAAAAATCTATATATTCTAAGTAATCTAAATTACTATAATAGAAATTTTATAATTAAACATTTCTTATAACCTCTACTTGCATAGTATAGATATTAGATCTGGTGCTAACACTCTAATCCTTTTTTAAAGACCAAGCTTGTTCAATTAATTGCGCAAGCACCATCATCCCAATTTGTGTCATCCTGAAAGATCTGCAACTTTTAATACAAATAACTTATGTAAGTATAAAGTAACTCATGCAAATATCATTGACAAGTTAATGTCATTCAAAAAGATCAACTTTCATTTCAAGTAACTGCAAGAATTATAGTCCTAGTTTAACTCATCATGAAAGATCACTTCAATTAACTCTTGCAAGTATCCTAAGAAATCTGCAACTTTCACTATGTAGGCACTAAAGTCCCAGTTTCAATGGTCCTGAAAGACCTGTGCTTGAGAAGCATTATCATTACTTAAACCTCTTCTCTTCTTAAAGATTTCATTTGTCCTGCTGTGAACTAATGAACTCACCACCTTACACTCAGACATAATGTTCTACCAACTGAGTTATCATGGTGGTCAAAAAGTTAATGACATACTAATCAATTAATCCACATACAGTGTACATCATTGATATATGAAATTTAAGAACACTACTAACAATGCATGCCAAAAATGATAATTGTATTGTACAAAGCCTCAAGTTTCTCATATTGCTGTTTGTACAATTTTGAGGTGGTGGGGCGAATACTCAGAAATACAACTTTTAAGCCATACACCAAGAATTTAAAATTTACAGGGAAAGGTAGGTCTACTCACCTCAGGATCAAGAAAGATATTAAACCTAAATCAGAATCTGTGAACAGTGCTAAAATCATTTAGTAATCAAACAGTTCAAACAAAATGTGTTCAAAGATTATATAATCACAGGGCTATTAACTACAAATTCAGATTCACAATCAATAAGAATCTTACAGATGATTGAAATTTGACTTAAGTCTGTTTCACAACCCCAGGGCAAGTTGTCCATCAATTCATTCTTCCACCATCTCATCAGGACATAATGTCATATCTAGTTCTTTCAGAAACAATATTGAAAACATGCATGGGTACAGAAACACAGCATTTTGCTCATTTCCATCATATCTTCAGTGTTTATCTCTCTCTCTCTCTCAATGTTATTACAGCCTGGACCTTAACCCTTGTCCATCTGTGAAGAAACCCATCTCAGTCAGTGTCATAAGTCACACTACCCAATAATAAGACCCAATTGGAGGATCCCCTTATATTCTAAAGGTCACAAATTAAAGCCTGAAATCAAGGCACCAGTAAAGTTCTCTGTAAATATATTAGATTTCTGGTACAATTGCTGAGCTAGTCCCAGGAGGTCTTAGGCCAAGCACTGTCACTGTACTCAAACAGCTAACAAGAATTGAATTTGGGGAGATCATGTTGAAGATTAACAAATGCAGACAAATCATCCTTTTTCCTGCAGCCACATCACACTGAGGAATAAATCAAAATAAACTACCACCGCTTTGACAAAAATGTCATTTCATAATTACTGAATCCTACTCTCCAATCTAAAATTGCATCACGTTTTAATTTGAATGGACCTCCTAAAATGAATATAATATGACCTTGAGTGAAATGCATGACATTACTTCTTGTGTAGGAGGATTTCTTAGATACTTCAGCGCAGATGATATTTGTCCTGCATCTGCTTCATAGGATCAACTTCAAGTTTATTTGTTTAAAGTCACCAATGCAGATAAGAACAAAAAATGGTTCTTTACATTCCAGAAAAACAATATATTAAATATAGGATATCATGTACTATTGTGTGGCTAAACACAAGCCATTAAGTTGTGGATTATAAGATTTGAACTGACAGCTTAAGGTCATTATCAGATGCATATGTAAGTTCTACTCGAACCTGAGAGAAAAAGTCATATATTCTATATTGTTAATAGTGAATGCAAGAAGATTTCTCAAAAACCTTCATGAAAAACAAATTTGCCCTAGTACTACAAACATAAAACTATCAGACATAAGAGATATATGCATATTGATTTCACAATTAGCAAATGGCCTTATTTTTCATCAATGATTTTTTAAAACAATTTATGCAAAGATCTTGCCCCTATTATCTTTACTAGACCTATCCTTATGGGACCTTGAGTCAAGACCTCGACACACCATCTGTTCATATTAAGCAACCTTTGTACCAAGTTGGAGGTTCTAATGTCTCTCAACTGCAAAAACTATGGCGAGGTCAAAGATTTCAAAAATAGAATTTGAGTGACCTTGTCCTGAGCCAAACCTTTACTCAAGGTCATGAAAACAAACCAATAGTAAATCTATCAGCGAAAATGTATTTCAATAATAGCATTCACAGGTTTGACAACGAAAACATAAAAAACAGTTTGAAATCTTCAATCTCATCTTTTATTTGTTTGATACTCACTAAGTAGTTGATTTACTTTTTCACACCTTGGTCTCACATAGCTTTCAGTGATTGGGAAGGCCATGTGCCCTGTGCCATAGTCCCATTCAGATGAAACTAGCACATTAGATATCTAATCCATGCGCCAAAGTGCGCATTCATTATCAACTGTAAGTTGTGTAACTTACGTTTTCTTTCAAGAAGTGAATGGAGAACAACCTACTATTTTTGTACTTTCATTTTTTAAATTCCGATGTATTTTGATACACCGATTCTCATTGGTTGAAGCAATGCAAATCAAAATAGAAAACCAATAAACTGTTTCCTCTTACATCATGTGCTTTTCTTCACATGTTTACTGTAGCATATCAGGGATCCATCCCCCCCAAAGTAAATGATAATAATAGAAAAAAACAACATAAAAACCCCAAACACTTTGATGTAGAAATGACAGAAAGTGAAAATACAAATGGTGAAAATAACACCAATGAGAGACCATCATCAGATATTGATTGATGCTAGTAAAAGCAAAGATAACGTTGAGATAGGGGTGGGGTGACTAAAGAAATTTCAAAAGTGGTTGGAGGAAAAGATAAAAGTTTACATTTTAAAGACAATTAAATATTGGCCCTTTAAAATATATTGATGGCCCGTTAAATCTGAAAATGGCCCATTGAAAATTTGAACCGTGGGGCCCTAGTCCCATGGAGCATTTGGTCTTCCCAATCACTGAGCTTCAGGGGGAAAAAAAACCCACAGAACTTTAGTTGTCCTTATGAAATTTCTTTCATCACCTTGATATTTTTTGCTGAAATACAGCAATAATCATAAAACTACTTATTAACTTAATTACCTGTGTGACTTTTGTCGATCCTTCTGAATGATGATTTATAAATAATGTTGGAACACTAAACCCCTATTTTCAACAATGCCTTTTCTGGCCCAGTGGGGTCTGGAGAAGTCACTTATCCCAATTTCGCTGTTTCTTAATTATAACCCTTGAAAGAATACATGAACATTCTTTTATTTCAATATATGCCTTAGCTACCCAGGAATTTTTTTTTTAGTCTTATAATTTTGTCATTTTAGAAAAGTATGCCAACAAGAAATGTTTTAGAAATATATAAAGTCAAACCTCGTTATCTCAAACTCAAAACTTCAAGAATCTAAGGATTCGAGATATCTGGGTTAAAATACTTTAAGCATAAGTGGTTGGGACTTCAGAATCACTTCAACATACCCCCAAAAAGCTCCAAACCCAGCATCTGGTTAAGTATACAAATTACAAACTGATTCTTCACTTTGACACCATTTAGAATAATGTTCTTAAGATAATGAGTGGACAACACTTTGTCTACCAACCAATTGACAGGTACACACCAATATACCCCCTTTTTTCAAAGGAGGGATTGGGTGTTATTGGCATGAAATAACTTTTGCTTGACACTGGTTCAGTTCTGTAGAGTAGTAACAAATGAAAACAATATTACATTAAGAGTTAAGCAAATCAAGAGCTCAAAGACTCAGAATTTTAATGAATACATAGAAAACTTCCTCACTTACTGTTTCAAATCCCCTGTTGCTGTTTAGTCAATTTAAATGACCTTCATCTCACCTTCATTTCTATGAAGAGATACTAGTAGATATTTTCACAGGCATCTTTTTTTTCACTGAACATCACATACAATTGATTTTCATATACCATTGGATTTACAGAGTTAAATTAAAATATCTATTACAAATTTGTGATTTCCTGTAGTCAGAAGTAATATAATGACAAGTCATTACAGCCCAGTTTATAAATACTTGACTTTTTAGTGGCATTTATTTGTCACAATTTTCAGTTCACAAATTAGTTGAAAAATAATTTTTTCCCAATTATCAAAGACAAAAGCTCCCTAATGAACCTAATTGCTGCATCATTTCCGTTGTTATGGATAATATGGTAAGAATGATGTTTATAGAATACAATGTCTGTGACATAATATTTTGTGTCCAATGTTTACTTCCCTTCATCACAACTATTAGTTAGACTGATAAAGATGCAACTTTTCTTCTACACTGTATAAATAAACAATCTAATTAGTCATTACATTAGGATATGCAGTAACACAAAGTTATGCAATTACATATCCAGAGTTAACTTTAATGATTTCTAGAGATCTACTGAAAAAAAAATTGAAAGAAGAAGCCTTTCACAATTCTGTAAATGAAAGCCTCCTAAAAATACACACACACACACATACATGCCATACTTTTCTTTATTACACTTTCAACAATGACATACTACAATTTATCCATGGAATTGACTGTGACATCCTTGTGTGTATTACTATACATCCTTTAAGATTTGAAATAAGCATGTTCTAAAACATGTTCTGCAGCCAAAGAAAATGCAATAAACATGATAAACAGAAAATTCTGTGCTTTGTAGTTGGATATGGATTCTATTTCACACACAAGTCAGGACTTTTTAATTCATATTTTCACTTGTTTATATTTTTAAAAAATCCTATCTTACTCATGAAATAATTCTATGCCCAACTTCAAAGCATTGAATATCCTCTATTTACTTAATTATATCAGGATTTTGGTGTCATGCATATTTTTCTGTAAAACAACAAAGTATTTCAAAATCTTGAAACTTTAATGAACTGTTGAAGTGTATCCATTTTACTTTTAATATGTTACTTGGTGCAAGACTTGAAAGTGCATCATGATTTTCAATCAAGGTTACTTCATCAGGTGAAGATCACTGACCTATAATATGCTGAAATTGTGTCAAGATTACCTTGTGTCCTTCAGAATGACTAAAAGACAACCTATGATAAGAGTTTTATCTGCCCACCAAATTGAATATCTGTGCTTTGTTTCAAAGTTAAGAGCATTTTGTACAAGAATCCCAATGCAATAGTTATTCTCAAATTGGTCAAAATGATGTAGAAACAGATTTATGTCATAAGCATGACCTTTTGTGCCTTTTTATGTACTTTGACATAAAGATGTTATATTTAAATGGTTCCAAAACTTTTATTATGTTGTCATTGTCACATAATATACATGTGTAGAGAATTTGTTTTCAACAGTAACACATGTGCACATTTCAGAAATTTCAACATTTTCTTGCTCCATACCATGAATAGATCTTAACGCAAACATCAAACAGTCTTCTTGATTGACATAGGGTTTCTGTACTGTGATCTTCACTGATCACCAAACCCTAAAAGTCATTTTTGGTTTGTGTATATTTACATTTTTCATTAACCTTTATGTTGATATCGAAAAATACTTCATTATTTCTTGCAAGTGGCCTGGTGTTGTGGACTGCCATATCTCCAAAGTCATGGTCAACCCAAAATATATCATTCAATATCATCAAAGCACTTGAACGACAAAGCTGTTCATTAATTTCAAAGAAGGTGGCTTTGCAACTAGTTAAAATGGAGACAGATCATGTAACAAATAGCAATGGGTCTTCAAAACCATGAGCAAACAGGATATGAACCTTTTTTGCTACAGAACATACTACTGCAAAATATTCATATTTAAATGCAATATTTTCTTTATTAGAAGTGATAGGCAAAGACAACTATGGCCGTCTTTGATTAACATAAATGGTTAATTGGCCTGGCCAAAACAGAAATAACTTCACTAGTAAAAGCTAGCTGTGTGCATGTACAGACCTTATTGAATTGTAAATGAGCTCATTTATCCTGGAATGACCCAGCCATTCAATACTGGCAGGTCTTTATCCACCAAATAATTATAAAACCATTATAACATGCTCTCTCACGAAAACAATTGCAGTCTTCACAGTGATATTTTTTTTTCTTTAAAAAAAGGATTGAACCAAATTTCCACACCTTTCAAAGGTCAACTGGAGGTAAATTTACTGAAATTCTGGTCATCAGTTATCTTAAAGGCTGTCATAAATGCATTGATCCTTGTTGAGGTTATCAAATAAGAGAAAATGCCATATAATTAATGTGGACACTGCAGTCACTTTGCCATTTGATCTTGTGAACTATTAACAAAGTTCATCGTAGTCTTTGTCCAGCATGGCCTGAAGTTTTGGGGGATTTTTTATGTGTGCCTAAAAAACTCTTATTTTAATTATAAAACAAGTGTGTTATATACAAGGCCACATTAATTCAAAGATGAACTAAGTTTACAGATATATATAAAAATCTAAAAATTCACCTTTACAATGAGAATCTTTTTTAATAAAATTGCCATACTTACGAAAATGTTTTCCTACACAGCTCTTAAATATGAGCATAATAAAACTCCCAAAGAACCATAACTTTTTTGGTTTTACCCAAATTATCTGCCTTTCTGCATATTTCCTTCTTTTCAAATATCCATTCAAATTGGTACCTCAGTGGTTAGAGCGTTCGCTTCGTAACCGGGAGGACGTGAGTTCGAGCCCCGCTCATACCATGGTCACGTCAAACCTAAGATGTAAAAATAGGTAGAGATTGCTCCTTTGCTAAATGTTCAGCATTTAGAAGTAAGAATCACAGGTCTTTTGGATATGACCTTAAAAATGGAGGTCCCGTGTCACAGAAGGCATTGGCACGTTAAAGAACCCTCACTGCTACAGCCCTGAGAACTAAGCATAGGTCTAAATTTGTGGTACTTCACCTACAGCTCATGATGTCTAAATATGAGTGAAAAATTCTCGACCAGACGTAAAACAAACAATCAATCAATCCATCCATTAAATATATGTCCTATTGAAAACTAAGTGTCCCCATGGGGTTCATCTAAACTAGGGTACATATTTGAAAGCCACTCATTCACCCTTCTATAATCCCTGCAACTAAATAGTTCAAACAACAACACAGCAATATCCTAAGTGAACCTGCTCTGGAAAAAAAGTGACTTGTGAAACTTTGTTCACTTCATTAATGACAAGTTCCATGTACGGTTGAAAAAAAGGACTTTTTTCAACCTCCATCACTGATACTGTATCTAGTACATATAGAAAAAGTCAACTTGTGGGTTTAACTCAGTAACACAAAACAATCCTATTTGGCATTAAATTTTAGTACACTCAAAGAACACCCAACTTTCGTTCCTGTGGAAGTGCAGAAAGACAGATTGACAGACAGACATAGTGAACCATATAGAAACACCACTTTTGTTTGTGGGCTGTGTAATAAAAGTCTTGCAAAAATTAATAGATTCTGAAAAATTTACATACAATCACAAAACTTCCTTGGTGGGATTTTAAAAATTGACATGTGCTTACTCACTCCTGCATGCAACAGTAAATGAATGCATCCATTCCTGAGCTCCTTGATGACCACTGAAAGTTAAAATGTAAATTTAGAGCAAATAGATTACCATTCAGAATGTGTATTGGGTTACATGCAGACTGTATAATTACCAACAGTGACTAGTTTGGGAAAAAACCAATTTGCACCTACCTACTCTGAAATGATCATGAACAGAAAAGATAGCCAAGGACCAGAGAGCAGACTCGGAATTGAAATAGCAAATTGGATTGTTGATATCATAATGCTAAATGACATATAAAACTGTTACCATGGCAATGGAATAAATGTTCATTCAGCAATTAATATATCTGTCAATAAAATAATCCTCATTTGGGATTAGATAGGGTTTTACTTTACTCTGAGAAAAACAAACTAATTACTGTGGATTTATGATGTTTTATGTATAATGCACATCTAAATATCTTTCTCCTTCTCCCATATCACAATTTCCATTCCATTCAGCTTCACAAATGAACTTGGTTTTTCTTCTTCTTTTTTGGGGGGTGGGGTGGGTGGGTTTCATTGATTTTTTTCATTAAATTCAGAACATAAAATATTTCATCCAATTCTAAATTCTGAATTTTCTGTTGCAAATATCTGGTTAATTATTTCCCACATACATATTGACAGGTGAGCAAAACAATTTCTCTATGATATTAAAATACCTGCTGAATTAGCAAACTGAAAATAATTCAAATTGTATTTTATTGTCAAATTCAATACACACATCACACACACAGAGATATATATATATATTAAATTTATGATTGGTATAGAATTACATGAGATTTATTTTCACAAAATATTTCATCACTATCTATTATTGTATTTGTGGTCATTGATGTCATTTGTATAATCAATCAGTCTATGCAACCATTTCCATTGTTGTGAGTACTATGATACAATTTAGTAAAACCTTTCAAAGATTTAATCATTCTGAAAAAAAAAATTGTCTAACTTTTGTAAAGCATACTATCCAGCTCTTGAAAGATATTAAAAGGAAATCACTTAAAAACAGTCAAAATCAAAAAATTAAATATGGCATTGGCAATCAAAAATTATGGTTAGGATTGCTTCAACAAGTATGTATTAGATATGTTAGTTTCTTTCAGCCACCTGTTGCATTAAAAACACAAAATAATATTTAACATCAAGAGCCAGGATTAACGAGCAGATGTCAATTAAATCTGATTTTTGGACTGACTTATTATAACTATAGGCATCTTGAATCTTGAATAACAATTATCTGCCATGATCAAAGAAAATTTCACATTATTATGTCATCATTTTACACAAATTATAAGAGTTCTTGGTTAAACTTCATTTGATATTTCACTACTAATTTTATGATCCTCTCTGAGAGATGATGCAAATACATGTGTCATGTGGAACCTATGCAGCTTTAAAGAAAAAATAATGGACAAATATACATCTTAATGAGAGAAATTTGCCAAAAAACTACCCTCTTATTTTCATAATTACATTTGCATCTAAATCTTATAAAAAGGTTTTCTCAAACATCTGTTCAGTACTGAACCTCTAATAAAATCATATCTTTTTCAATTTTCAAATGTGGCCCATGGGCTCATTGCCCACCTGAATTATGACCTTCTCATTCTCAAAATTAAACTAGTCTAATCCAACAATTTCATGGCCAAATATATTTCTTTACACAATGCAAATTCTGCTCCCCCACCCCCAACTTTACAATATGTGATCTAAATACCTGTCTAATCTGACACAAAATTGGTTTCACACCATGTTGGATTAAACTGGTTTCACTGTAGATACTCATAATTTGGGACTTGGATTGTAGCCCTGCCCTAGGTTCATGGTGTGTACAAGCTTCAATCTACACTATGAAGGGATGCTTGTATCTTAATATATTATACCCTTGTGGTTCTTAAGAACTTTTTAAATTAAAACTACTACTACAATGTTCCAATATAAAACTGTAGCCTATTCTAATCCCATGGGTCTTTCTTGAACAAAATTAAAGATATACATGAGAGTACATCATAATTTGACAAATTGCAACACTGTGATTCTTGCAAAGACTTCTTTTAAAACAATCATTGCTTCAGGTGTCTTGCTTTAATGAAGTATAACACACCTATCAAAACTGTCTTGAATTAAAACTATATGATATGTGTACAAAAGCTGTGGTATAAGAAATTTAAAAGTTTGTCTCCTATTACAAAACATCACAATTTAGTGGAAATTCACTCAGAAAAAATATTTTTTGCAAACTTCTGTGGGACTTGTTCATGCAATCTAGGGACTGTCTGCTCAATGCCTTAATCCCCTGAGCTCAAACTAAATGAAGAATTTCAAAAGAACAAGGAATATTTTTTACTTTTGCATCTATGGTGAACTTCTGTGCTTGTGAAAATGTATTATTCCCCCTTAAAATAAACCTAAAGCTGTAATAAAAGAGGATTCAAGTACATCGATTTCACAATAAATTCTTCATTACTACAAAGGGATAATTGGTAATATATCATTCAGATATTTATTTCATATTAATATTATAAATTCATCTGCAGTGAGTAAATTCTATAAAGCTTTTTCCCCGTTTCTTCCTATCCAAAATTTTAAATCTTGATAATGGTCACCTTGACCCCTAAAGAACTTGATGCTGTATAGCACGAGGTTACTTGGATATCAACTTCACAAATAATAGACTTAAGGTTCTTCAGAAGGAAGATTTTACAAGATTTTTACTACACACATTTTTTCCCCAAGATCAAAATCTGACTGGTCCCATCCTGGCTGTGGGAGTCATGGTTTGAACATATGGCTAAAATCTAGAGTACACGAGGACATTTGCATACAGTGGTTTTATCAATATTCGTGGGCATCAATTTTCATGGATTGAGCAAAATTCACTGTAATTCATGGACTCGGGATTTTCTCATCCCATTCCACAATCGGAATATTCTCATGTACATATTTATAATTATGTCAAGTAAATGACAGAGAATTTCAATTGCCCACTCCATGCCTGTTCATAAAGAAAACAATTATATCCAAATAGAATTACTTATACAGTCATTGATCATTGTAATAAAACTATATGCAAGTTATTTCCCTTGTTCATGTAGTGTGTAGCAGATAATAAATTAAGCTAAACATTTTGACAAGTCAAAACATTTTCAACTGAAAGCTTTTAACATAATGCTTAACATTTTCCAGGTAAAATCAACACTAAATGTGCCTTATTACCCAAGAGGCAAAGAGGAAACCCACTATTTCTTAGATAAAAATTCGATGGAGAATTTCAAAATGGTGAGAGAGAAAAATTCAGTTAAACAAAGGCATCATGAAAGACAGATAAAATTTGATAGAGAAGTTCAAAATGGGCAAGAAAAATCCAGTTAAACAAATGCATTGTGAATGACAGAATTGTTTTGGCTGGTGCCGAGGCCATTTTCAAGAAAAATATATACCATTTACTTTCAAAATATGGTGAACATGCCATTATCACAAAATATTTCACTGTATCTTTTCTCAGATGTGTGAGCTTTGTAAAGAGAAAGGGAACAAATAGTATGAAACAATTGCCCAGTGATTTTGGGGAAATAAAGCAGAGATATGTTGAAAAAATTACAAATGATGTGAACAGATTCACTCATTGCTAACTCAGATCAAACAAAATTCCAGTTTATTCCTGGGGGCGACTAGGCAATGGATCAGAGAGTGGCTCAACAAGTCAGTATGTCAGGTCTAGATAAACAACAAACTATAGTACTTCTCGCCATGGCTAAGATGAGTGCCTTATTACCACCCCAACTTCTCTACCCAGGGAAGTCAAATACATATATGCATTAGGGTGTTGACGTCCCTTCACCTGGGGATATGACATACACAGAATCATAATAGAGTTGTGAATGCAGTATGATTAAACATGTGAAAAACATAATAATTCTTTTTGTAAATGGAATATATAAATCAATGCCACCATCTAAGTGCAACCAACAGGTCATGACTATTTCGATGTGTGCGAAGTCCACCAAAACCCCACACTGCAAGAACTGTTGAAGGCATATAGAATTGCCCCCTTATTTATGATGGCATGTTTTACTTCAATACCCTGACCTTGCAGTAAATTGAAAGTATAAAAAAGTTTTGAAGGGCCATTTTCATGATTGGTATGCAGAGAAAGTTTTCAATGATATAATTGTTTTTCCAATCATTGATAGGTATTAATGATTAGATATAATTACATTTTGAATTGTTGTATAATATAGTATTATCAAAAGTTGTAGCAAGTTTCAGTAAATTTATCTGATATCAATTTAATTTATTCATACAAATATTTTATTGAACAAAGTAAAAATATAAAAATTAAATGCTAATTGTAGTATTGCATTAATATATTTGCATTAAAAAAGGTGGTGACCTAGATTTTCTAGATTGTTTGTTTTATGTCTCGTCAAGAATTTCATTCATAATGAGATGTCACAATTTGTAGGTGAAGTACCACAAATTTAGACCTATGCTTAGCTTGTTTGTTTGTTTGTTTGTTTATAGCCGCCTGAGCAATTTTTCAGCTATCCGGCAGCTGTCACCATTACCGGTGACAGGGCTGCAAATTTAGGCCTATGCTCGGCACTCAGGGCCTTTGAGCAGGGAGGGATCTTTATCGTGCCACACCTACTGCGACACGGGACCTCGGTTTATACGGTCTCATCCGAAAGACCGGCACCCACGTCCCACAGTGGGATTCGAACCCCCGACTCAAGGATCATCAGATCTTTGAGCCCGACGCTCTAACCACTGCGCCACGCGGGCGGCCCTATGCTTAGCACTCATGGCTGTAATAATAAGGGTTCTTTAACACGCCGATGCCTGCTATGATATGGGACCTCCGTTTTTAAAGTCAAAATCCGAAAAATCCATGAAAATTGGTGCTCAATGAGTAATAATGAAACTACAGTATTAATTTGACAAGTTGTGTACTTTTGGTTCACAAGAATTTTTTTAAAATCATGCATTCATATGTCAAATCACCGACTGGTCCTCTACTTGGCTTGGGAGGGGTCATGGAGTTTGAATGAACTTGGAATAACTAGAAATTGTTTTTGTGAAAAAAAAAATGTGTCCCCAGCTTCTCTAATTTAAGTGCTCCAAATTAAACCCCCTACCCTTAATGTACTGCATGGTATGGAGGAGAAAGCATGAGCAGAAACTAAGCCATATAGGAGGAGAAATTTTACATCCTCTACCCCTCTTAGATCCACTATAACTTAAAAAAGAAAATAACTGGATCCTCACATCCTGACAATATGCACATATATAAATGACAATGAAGCATTGTACAAAGTTTCAAGTATATCCAATAAGTCATATAGAAGGAAAAGCATTCACAAGCTATTTTGCATCCTCCATCCCTCTTAAATCTACTATATATTTCAGGAAAATAATTGAATTCTTCTGTCCCAACAATATGCACATCTACAAATGGTAATGAAGCACTGTACAAAGTTTAAAGTCTATCTAATAAACCATAGAGGAGGAGAAGCATTCACAAGATTTTGTGACAGACAGACTAATAGACAGAAAGCACAAAAACAATGTCTCCCCCTAGAAGAGGGAAGACACAATTACTATATATGGAAGTCTCATGAAGAGTTAAAAAGTTTCCAATTATCTCCCATTGGAAAGAGGAAACACCCTTCATTGAGCAAAACAGAACCACTTTTACTATAGATTAAATTACTCAATCACAAGGAGAAATATTTGTGAGTGAAGAATAGTCATGAAGCCAGTGCAAATCCACTGCATGGAAAATAAAAATGTTCACAGAATTTGTAGAATGATCTTTATTGTTAAAATACAATTATATTACATATACATTACTTCAACACACTGTGAAATATGATATAACAAGCTGCCCATGGGTCACATAACTTGCCTGATTGAGTCACTTTGCTCAAACAGATGCGAGACTCATTAGGTCGTGCATCCTTAAGGTCTTGAAAACTCAATTTATTTTTTACCTCTCAAGTCTATTTTCCATTTATACTTTCATACCTAATATTTATTTCCTTTAGTAGCAATGGACTTCTTATAGATACAGTGTCAATTTTTGATGTGTGCACGAGTACCTGTGGACATGACTACATAAAAAAAATCAAAAAAAAATCATTTCAATCTAAATTTCACAAAAACAGACTGGCATGAGCATGTAAATATTTTTTTTTAGGGAGAACAAAAACTGTCGCTTAATCTAATACACAAATCTGAACCAGCGGGCAAGTTACTATACCCCTATGCAACTTTGTTGTAAGGGAATAATAATGAAACTAAGAAAAATTATTCCTGACCTAGTAAAAGGTCAGTATAAGCATGCCTCAGGTCCTCTCTTTTATGACAAAAATATCATTAACTATTGTTAAATACCACAGCTGTATCACCATCAATGACAAAGGCTAACCTTCCTATCTGATGCATACTTATCAAGAAGACAGGAGTTTATTTTAAACCTGTAGGAATGTGTTACCAATTGTGTTAGAATATTGCACTTCAGCAATGACATGTACTTCACAACCTTCAAACATTACATCCTTGCTTTTAAAACCTGCCCCTGTCACTGTCAACTACAACCGATCTTCCAAACAAAAACATCGAGTAATTTTTGAAGTGCTCGATATTGTGATTTTTCTTAGTTAATTGCTATCCCACCATTTTGGGTCACTGCCTAAGCCCATAATTTGATTACATACTTAGTGTATGGCAAAAGTATTGATCCAGCGACAAAGAATTATGAATGCCGAATAAACTCAGTCTCTGATGACAAAATTGCAACATCTTTTTTGGGGGGGCAGACATAAAATAGTTAAACATAAAATCATACATCATGAGATATCAGAGGAAATCCTGATTACAAACAATATACATTTACCTTTATGGTAGCTGGAGGAACAGCAATACTGTGATGACACCCAAAGAAGTGCACTGCACAGTGCCAGCTCTTATAAGTCAATGGGAATTATCAGCCATCTAATTAGTGAATTATGTAGCTTTACAAGAATGATAATAAAACACACTAGATGCATTGTGAATGCTTCTAGTTTTCTGGGTAGGTGGTTTAATTTAATAGAGCCCTCTTCCTTTGATTGGTCAGGACTGCAGCATAAAACTTCTTATTATAATGGACCCTCAAGAAGATAATTGTCTTAATTACTGCAGTCCTCCACAACTACAGGCGAATTCTAATATTATTCATTGAATTTTTCTTGATTTGTTGTAATGCAGGATTAATTTGCATAACCGTTTGAAGGAATTGTTAATTATTCAGCATTCTGTCAGCACTCGATGATTGCAATTATTGTCATTGTCTTTGTGTTTTTTATTCTAAAACTGATTTGGTTTAGGAACAAGCCTGCAGACACTCAATACATCCAGGAATTTGCCATTTAAATGACCAATCCCTGTGCATGCTCGGCTTAATGCTTATTCTTAAAATATCCATAATTAAATTGAAAATTGCTAGAAACAAAACATACACATAAGAACTAAATATAATTCAATCTCTCAAAGTACAATAAAATTAGAAGCTTTTAAAAAGTGCAGACATTTGCATAAATTGGAAATAGAGTATATTGCATTTGTATTTTTATACATTCATTAGGAATTTTCTTCATTTATATGTAGTGCATTTGCCAAGGGCATGTTTTTTCTATTCAGATTCAATCAAATTTCTAGAAAATGTCAAATAAGCAGCATCACATTAAAATTCGGTAGCCTTAAGGAAAATACACTTAATGAATATAAAGATTAGGAAATAATAAACATTTGAATTTTCTATAGAAAAATAAAAAAGATGCAATTATCCACATAAAATTGGAAATGAAAAGATAAAAATTACACTATATAAAGGAAATGTGAACTGCTTATGAAAATTTACATCAATGTATTGCCATATTGGTTTTTCCCCCCTCCCCCAAGGCGACATTCAGGGCACAAAACCTAAAACATCATTACCTTATTGCATTTAGCCTAAACCTCTTATCAAGACCAGAGGTGTCAAAGTCACCCCATGATCACTGAGACTGAAACTGTCTGCTTCTCATCCCTATGGTGTTTCAAATAAGATCAACAGACAAAGAACAAAGTGTGACAATTATAAAAAATCTGCCCTCAAAATAACATGTGTTTGAGAAATACATATGCCCCTTACGGCAGCAGAGTAATTCTTGTAACCAAGGAATACACGTGATTTATGAAATCTGAGGTGAAGGTTAAAGTTTTTGCAGACAGACAGACAAGCAAAGGATTCTCAAGATATTGAGCAGACAATATTTTTCCATGTCCAGTTTGACCCCTGACCAATAAGGGTCATCTATTTCTTATGAGTGCACCAAAGTTTTTATCTGTCATGCAAATGATTCTCAAGATGTTGAGCAGACAGTATCTCACATGTCCAGTTTGACCCTTAACTTTTGACCTCAAAATTAATAGGGGACATTTATTTTTGGGGGGAACCATTATAAAAAAATTTATGTCTTGTCAAAGAGAGGGTTCTAAAGATAAATGATCAGACAACACTGGTCAACCTACCTACCACCAGGTGCAAACCAATATTTAAGTAGGGGGCATAAAAATACACCAAGGTAAAACAATCATGGCTACTCTACCTATGAAGTATGATTTAAAGGGAGAAATTTTTTCTATTGGTAAAATAAGAATCTGTTTTGTGTCCTAAATAAATTATTGACTGTGACCTTGAGTAATGACCTTTTGACCTGCAGTCAATAGCATCTTTCTTTTCTCATCAATGTTGCAAATATAGGACTGGAATTTGGTTTAATACCAAAGTACAACAAGTAATGGGAATTAGAACTCACACTCTGGTCAGGTGAGCGACTTTTGAATGGGCACTTCATAATAGACCTTCTGCAATGAAATATACTGATAAACTCCCTATCAAGATCCCTTAGTTTATTGAAACACTAATGCAATCTAACAAGTGAAAGTTGAGTATGGCCACTGAACAGTTCATACCTTACCACAAAGAAAATCACAATGAAAAGCTGTGAATTCTCATCTTCATTACAAACTCCAACAACCACAGAAGTTAGAATCACAAGTATTATTATTCCATCCAAACCAAATCCTATTGAGGGAAAATTGTCATACTATCTACTCTGACAAACCTGAATAACTAGTATATCAAATAGCAATTAGTCAGCTTATCATATTGGTCATTTTCGTCTTCAAGTATCAAAACTATTTTTCAATATAATACTGTTCATACTGTTCAGTGTCAAAATGAAACAAAGGGAATAGGTGACAAAAGTCCATAAGTATTCTGGTTTAACAGAAATTTGATTTGGACATTTTTAATTCCTAAAAAGCTGATACTGTCATATCAATATCCATCAGTATTTTTCCATTCTTATTTTCAATCTCTTTATCAAATATGAGACTCACTGATAAAATAAAAATCTGTTTTGTGTCCAAAATAATTATTGACTGTGACCTTGAGTTATGACCTTTAGTCAATAGCATCTTTCTTTTCTCATCAATACAAATACAGGACTGGAATGACACTAAAACATGCAGCACCTACATATACACACTCTCTCTCTCTCTCTCTCTCTCTCTCTATATATATATATATATATATATATTCTGGTTGTAATTAATACAACTATTAAATATTAAATTCCTAAAATATAAGAAACTATTTTATTTTCTATGATGTTTAAGATTGTGATAATTATTACCCCTCCCTATATTACTCTATAGAATATTGGATATAATTGAGAACTTGTGGTCAAAAATTCTATGCAATGAAATTTCTTCAATTTACTTGCATGAACATAAATTTAGTATCCATTTTCATCACTTCTAAAGAAGAAAAAGTTTGCTTGTAGCAAGTGGCCTTAACCTTCACTTGGAACATCTTGACCCCAAAATCAGAAGGATTGGAAAGATGTAACGTATAACCAAGGATTAGATACCAAATTCCTTGTAACATTATTGCTTGGAGTCTTCCTCTGTTGCAAGAAAAAAGATCCAAGGTCACAATATGTTCTAAATATTTTTAACTACTATAATAAACTTCTAACCTTGACCCTTGATTGGTTTTGGGAATCAGCTTTGAACTTTTCTTATATACCTACTATTGATTAAAAGTCAAGCATGTCAATATTAATGATTATTTTAAACACCTCTGACCTTTGAATGTCAAAATAAAACCAATCAATCCTTCTCTTCTTCATGGATCATAAAGATACAGTTTATGTTAATTACATCATTCCTGAGATTATGTCTGAAAATCAAAGCATGAAAGAGGCTGACAGAGTGACTCAAATGAATTATCCCCAAATGACCCCAAGCTGGGTGGGTGAGGGTTGGAGGTGGCAGTGTTAATAGTTTTCCATGCAATAAAGAAGGTATCAAATGTGTGTGCATTAATCTTTGATATTTTATATCCTTACTTCCCTATTTTATCAATTAAATGAGCATTCAATTTTAATTACTAAATTGTTCCTCTTTATCATATCTTTCTATTTACAAAGCCTCTTAAAAATACTGTCATCTACCATGATCAGTTAACCAAGTATAAACCAAGGTGAACATATCTGTTGGAAAGATTGATTCTGTCCAAGCCACCGATACATTTACCAAATGTGACATAATAGGACAGTTCTCGAGATAATGGCAAAAACATGCAGATACATGAACATTTTATAAGGAAGTATAATTTTGATTCACTCCATAACTAGAGCAATTCCTGCATTGCAAAATTTGTCTGTCCATATATTCAGTAATATAAAACTGTAATTAAAGAAAGGATTAATATCCAAATAAACCATTCTTCCAGTAATAAGAAAACAATACAGATAAAAAAGGATTTAATTGTGTTATTTTGACACCTTGAGCTTATACCTCAGGTGAGCTAAAATGTATCAAATTTACAGACACATAGATGCCCAACAAAAATTCACTTGAGCTTATGTCTCAGGTGAGCTAAAATTGAAAATACCCATATACTGTTCTTTTCAACTCTAAAATTCTGTAAAATGAAATTTAGAGGATTTTAAGTACATAAATTATTTTCAGCACTTCTTCATATCTAATTGTTAAAAAGATACAAGTGTGCATTGATTGCTTATATTGTGTAAACACCAATGAACAAAACAAATTTATTGGGGGAGGGGGGGGATGAAAAATAGGTCTTAAGTGCAGAAAGGTAAAGTTTAAAACAGTAGCTCAATAACAAACACAAAGACCCTATTTTTGTAATTCGTCTTCAGTTTAAAATCATACTTCCAAAAGAACTAAATACACTACAGAATTCAGGTTTGAATCTTTTTAATTCAATATTATATAACAAATAAATATTCCATTTATTGGAATATTTATACGTTGTATGATAATTGGAAATTCCATGGAAGTACATCTAGAACTGTTATTTCAATCCAGAAGTCAATCTTTATTTCAACCACTGAGAAAAACCCCAAACAAATAAACAAACTGAGATGCAATTTTTTTTTTCTTCAGAAAAATGAGGTATATCCTCAAGTGACTAAGTTTGTAAGATACAATTACCAAGTCCATAAAGAAGTACTTGTGATTTCTGTCAGTTGTCATATTCCTCATATCTCACAGGAGATAAATCAAAGTACATAGGTGTCCATTAAAAAAGTCCCTTGTGGTCACTGCATTAAGTAAGTCTGATGTATGTGATACAGACATGAACTAAGTGTGAGATAATGTCTTGTATTATTTCACTCTGCTCCTTTACAAAAGTTTGAGCATGAAATCGATCAGGGCAATGATATTTTTCATTATCAAGAATTTCAATGTACTCTAAAAATGTTGCAAGAAGTAATTCTAAATATAAACTACATTCACATTTTATTAACAGGTTATTCTGGACTTGCTCAAAAACATCCTTTTTTTCAATCACTGAATAGACAAACTGTACAAGATAAGGAGTATAGGTAGGATAGGAAATGGTCATTGATAATTTACACAAACTCAAATAGATGCACAAATACAATTTACAGAAAATATTGTCGTTTTGGTATTTAAAAAAATACAAGAATTTGAACACAGCATGCAGGAAGATGGATACAAATTCTAAATAAACTTTAACCTACAATACATATCTTAAAATTATGTTTCTTTTTTTTTCAAATCCAGCTTACATCTTTTGATGAATGTAAATTTCTTTATATTTACAACTGAATGAAACAAAGAATGATCCTTAATCTTTTTTGAAAATTATTGGGTGGTGAGCAGACAAAAAAATAAATATTTACATTTCCATTATTTTTGCCTTCAATATCTTTACAAATTCTAATGATGATGTGTGTATGAATCTTGATAAATATAGTATATGTACATCAATTTTAATGGCTGGGAATTTAAGTACAATGTAAATAAAAAAAATAATAAATTTCAATTTGAAAATACATAATGGTATGAACTGCAACATCTCACGCTCACATATTTTTCATGAAGCACAAATACACTTCATGAAGTATGCTGGCAACATGAAGCATCACAGTTCATACTCTAATGTATTTTCAAAAATGAAATTTATTCTTTAAATAACACATAAATATTAATATCAACATATGAAAATCCACCGGCTTTCATACCACATGATTTTTGATTACATTCTCTTTACAGGTGATGTTTAGAAATGTCTTTGTAAAACTGAATTTTGAGAAATTCCTGTAACTGTCATTCATGAATGCTTTGCTTAGTTTGGCACTGTGATGTCACAAGGTATTCAAACAGTCCTATAAAGTGTTCAAGAATTTCAAGTTTTCAGAAGAAAATCAAGATACTAAATTACCTGAGGGGAAAAAAAATTTACAAAGTCAACAGAGAAATTAAAATTTCAATCCTACTTTTTAATTTTCATTACTTTATCTACAGACACAGAAACTATTTATTCAAGAAATTATTAAACACAAATCCAAAGCATTACTAAAGCATTGTCATCTAAACTGAAATAGGGTTTATTACAATACATTTTGATTCACCTTATACTATATTTACTCCATCCAATTTCTACTTATATTTACATTAACTCAGATCTGTTCCTAACTTGATATACCTTCCTTCATATAAAAATGACCCTCCCTAAACATGCATGTATCCCTCCAAAAAACTGCTGCAGGTGCCCCAATTCAGCATGTACTCTTCTTACCTGTTTCCCTTGGCCAGACAAATGACCCTAGTCCATCTACCTGGTTGAGTTCATGTTCAGCCTTTGATATAATATTGTTTAATTAATTCAGTGTCCAATTAGTGACCTATGATTCATCTTTCACCTTTGATCTAGACCAGCTTGAGGTTCACATCTATAATTTATTCACATGGTCACTAGCAGTCTGGCAAAAGAAGACTGATGTTTTATGTCATTAATTAGTCTGTCTTTCTAATTAATTCAGGTCTCTCTCCATATATAGCACAAAGCATGTCCACATTATCCTCCTTTTATGCTCTAAAATAAGCATAATTTTTTTTTGTCTTTAAAAGCCTTTTGTTCCAAAATGTTTGGGCACTAATTGGAAAGTTTATAGTACATCTGTACGAAAATAGATGAGCTTTATGGTAGTTCATTTGATGCTTAAAAATGGACTTATAAAACAATGTCCTAAATACAGTTAAAACTACCATAGCGATCCACTGTATTCAGCGACTCACTGTCGTATGCGACTGTAAAAAATTATCCCAAGACATTACCCTATTGTGCCTGTACTAAATGACCACCTGTCTGATGCGACCAAAGACCATGTTTTTGTATAATTTCATGAAATTTGACTTTCATTCAATGACTACATTTTTCAATTACAGCATGGTTCCTTCTTTCAATTTTGGACAGGCATGGCTATTCTGGGAGTTATCATCCCTAACACAGCATTTTAAATTCAGCGGCAATCTTGTTTAATTGGCACTATGAAACAAGATTATACCAAAGCTATCAAGAGATTATAGATCAATGTGTAATTAACATGCAGGGTCGTGTGGGGTTAATTAACAAACCCTGAATGTAAAAGGGAATTACTGATTAGAACAGTATTTTATCTAAAATTTTGAACAGTCATGTGCAGTCATTTTCTCCATTAAACAAATCATTTCCTTATATCATTTGCTACATGTCTTTGCAGTGAAAATCAGCAACCTGTATTAAGAGACCATCTGTCATAGGTGTCTTTTTTCCATTCTCCATTGCATGCTCTCTAGACACAGGTTTGACTGTACTTTCATTTATACTTCTTTTGTTCTTCCTTCAACAATCCTAGCAATTACACATTTTAAACACACCTTATATTTTATCAGTAACCCTTTTCTTGGAAAACTGTATCTTTTAATCAAATTTCTGCACTTAATCTAAATTTTCCATATGCTATGATGAAAAACATATTTCAAGATAATGAATGCAAAAGTTATAAGGGAAAGAGTTCTAATTCTGTAAATTATGTTTTCATTCTCATCAATTTTCCTGTGCTTCCTTATCAGTGATAGTGGCCAACGATAACAGTGAAATCAGCAATACCAGGCACGGAACAAGAATTTTATCTTTTTTCCTACTAAATTAGAATATACTGTAATTGCATAAAAATTTCAGCCCAGCATTCTATTTACAAAAAGTCCTAATATTTGTTTCCTTAATCATAATGAAATAAGGGAGAGGAGATATCATTTGGAGATATATTCATCAGCTTTGATAATAGTAAAAGACTTCACCTGGGTACTGTCTACAATCGCGATAAATATCTCGAATAAGAGTTCTCCACAAATCCATTAATACAATCGCTTAAAACACAGTGCTGAAAAATGACGAAATTCAGAAATTAATTCTCCATGACATCAAAATCTATCTTATCATAAATTTTGCCTGTTTCAATGTAAATAAATATACATCATCAATTACCATTCAACTCGCTATGACATCTGCATTATCTTGTGTAAGATGTATAAAACACACACCAATCTAACAGTGAAAGAACCTATATTTTGGTGAAATCATCCAAATGTTTGCTTTTATTATGGCTGATGAAAAATCAAGAAATCTAGAAAAAGTTGCTCATTACCAACACCTAAGTTGTGATCACTTAATTATCTATGATTTGAGGATCTACTCAGATTCAAGCAATTTATTTAAGAATCAAAAGAATACTACTTAGAAATGTGTAAAAGATAAGCTTTATGATGCTGAATCTTCTCTTATTAATTGACATTAAGGCAGAACTGCTTCAGAGTTCCAACACTTCTCTCAAAGGATCTTTGGTATTGTCACTTTTAACTGATAAAAATGATATTCCTTAAATCTTAATTAACACTTGATAATCAAAATTTTGTATCAGACATGAAAGACATATTGAGAGAGATCCTCTTTTGAACTAGATGAGAGTTGTTCTTTTAATTTTGATTTTTAAAGATTATCGTTATTATTGGAATGTTTCAAATATGAACATGTAATTGATAAGTATGCTTAATTCTTTTGAAATCTAACATACAATGCTATGATGATCCCCATCTTATCTTTTAATTATTAGAATTTCAGACTGAACATAAGCAAATTTTTAAAGAAATGTTTTACCTATCCTCAGCCAATTCATAGCCAACCCACGTTTAACCTATAACCTTTACAGATCTCGATGACCTTTTATACCATAAGCAATAACATTCAAAAGCTTGTAACAATTGCTTAGTGACCTTGACCCCTACACAACTTTACTCCAGAAACAATAAGATACAGCAATAAGGAACTGGTTCATGCAGATGTGACCAAATTATGTGTTTACTATTCTAAAAAGTGCCAGAGTTGTAGCACTTACAAAGAAAGATTATTATATTGGTTGTAGATGTTTAGAGCATGTAACATCTTAATAATTTTTCAGCACTGAGTTTAAATGCTTTTCAATTATTAGAAATTACAGTATGAAAATCACTGAACCCTCATTGCTCCTTCATAAGCACCATGCTTAGGTTAGAATTTATGGCACTTCACCTAACCTAAAGGTAACCCTTTTCTACATGAATAAAAAAAACCTCTCAAATGGTACTTAAATACCATATCTCTTCACACATACAATGTACTGGAACCATTTCATCCAATCCAAGTCATTAGGTAAGGTTACTTATCCAAGGGCAATAAGTGGGATATGGATCAAATAGGCTAAAATGAAGGGAAATAGGGAAAATAATTAGTCACCCTCATCTAATGCTGACTCTCTGTATGAAGTATGAAAAAAAAGAGTACCATGGGCCACATCCCTCAACTGAGTCATTTGGCTCATAACTAAAGAGTTCCCCTATATATAAGCATGTAAAACTTTGATCCACTATTGTTGCCTGGGGGCCATGACTTGAACAAATTCAAATATGCACTATGTCAGGAAGCCCAGTGGTTCTAAGAAGATTTTTAAATATTTTCTCTACATATTTGCATGTAAAACTTTGATCCTCTACTGTGGCCCCACCTAAATTTGAACTTTTCTGGCCCAGTGGTTCTCGAGAAGGTTTTTAAATGACCCCACCCTATTCTTGCATTTCTGTGATTATCTCCCTTTTGATAGGGGCATGGCCCTTCATTTGAACAAACTAAAATACCCTTCACCCAAGGATGACTTGTACCAAATTTGATTGAAATTGGCCTGCTGGTTCTGGAGAAGATTTTAAAAATTTCTCAGTGTATTTTTGCAATTTCAGTATTATCTCCCCTTGGAGAAGGGTGTTGTCCTTCATTTGAACAACTCAAATCCCCTTCACTCAAGAATGCTGTCTGCCAAGTTTGGTTGAAATTGGCCCTGTGAACCTGGAGAAGAACATCAAAATTATGAAGATTACAGACAGATGGACGATGGACAACGAGTGATCAGAAAAGCTCACTTGAACTTTCAGCTCAGGTGAGTTAAAATGGAAACCACTCAATGCCTTGAAATGGTTTTTCTATATCAGTGTCCACTTTGCTTGACTTTTCACCACTTAACCCCTAAATCCATAAGGATCATCCAGGGCAAGTATCTGTGTAAAGTTTGGAGACAGGTAACAAAAAGAAAATTACTTAAGGCCCAAAAACCATTTTTCTTAAGAGTCTAATTTGCTTGGCCTCATCCCATTGCAAGTTAGAGTTAAATTAGTATAATTCTTCCAAGTAAAAAAGGAAAATTGCTTATGGTCAAGAAACCATTTTCCTACATCAGTGCCCACTTCACTTGATTTTTGACCTTAAAACCTCAAACTCATTAGAGAATATCCTCTGCCCTTGGTGAATCTGTGTGTTAAGCATGGTGACTCCATGTGAAAAGAAGACTCACTTGTGGCCCAGAAACCATTCTCTCTAGGAACAGACAGACAATATGATTCAAGTATACTCCACCCCCATCCCCACCCGACATTTTGCTGCAAAATTAACAGCTGACCAATAACCCAAAATGAATAATGTTATTCCTACCATACTGTTAATCTAAAATCTTTCATACTAATTAAAAGTTTGGGATTTTTTTTCTCTTCATTTGACAGTTTCAATTTGCATTTTGAATGTGCATGTATTTTAGCAGATTCATATTATTGTGCTGAAGTAAATGTGTTATTCTATGCTTTGTGCAAAATTATGAAATTCTCCATAATTCAACTGTCAAAGAAAAATACTAGTATTAGATGTAAGTACACCCAAACAGTGAATCAGTTATAATTGCTTCAATATATTAAAATATATGGGAATCAGTTACAAAAACTGAATTTACAAAGTACATAAGCTAAAAATAAAAATTCATTTGAAATACACAGTATAGTAAAAGGCAGAGAGTCTTTATCTAAATTTAAAATACGTGATACACTGTACATGCAGAAACAATCATTATCCAAGTTATCAAATTAAGTGCATATGTTTTATTAAGAGGAAACTTGTGACGCCAGCAAGATCATAAAGTCATTTATCTTTTTCCTCTCAATATTTTAAATCATTGGAGTTTAATTCCTTTTAAATTTTAGATGAATTTCAAATTCTGACAAATCCTTGTTGACAATTAATAAAACTTCATTGAATGTGCAAATGTGGGGGAACAGCAATATCAGACAGAGGCCCCTCTGTCTGTCCGCTCCATAATGAATTCATTAAGTTAGAGACAGGGTGGGAAAAGATTAGAAAACTTTAATATGGATTGGCAATGCCAAACAATGCAAACACTGGTGAAGGTCCTAAAACATGTTAATGACATATGCACATCACATAGGATTACAAACTTACTGTGTACAAAGGACCATACTATCTCTTTTAGATTATTCTGGTGAGAAAAACAAGTTGAATAGGTGTGAAATTATTTCAGATGAAGACAGAACCTCATAGGTAACCAGTCATTATATCTGACGCTCACAGGGTGCAGAGTATTAGTTTCATTATTTCTTTATCTATGCTATATCTCCAAGTGCATTAAACATTTTACAGAAAATCCCTACCTTGGATGAACCATAAGGTGTAAATATGATAATTTAAAGACTTAGATACAAAGTTCTTACTGAGAATGCTTAATAACATTTACAAGATTTACTAAAAATAAAAACTGTTAATAGTTCTAAAACCATATAGATGCCATTATTTAAGATTACCATTCTCTTGTCATGAATTGGTAATTCTACAGCATGCAAAATGTCATGAAACTCACCTTGGACACAGACAATCAATGATAAAGGTATGCAGTGTAACAAATGCCCTGTGTAGGTAATTGTGCATAAATATGTAGATCATATTAGATAACATGCTGAAAATATGAAGAACTCACACTTTACGACAAGTTCACAGTAAAAATAGAGGTCCATGATTTTCCACAAATCTAAACTTCAAATTCTGAAGATATCATTAATCACAGCTATCAGGTTATCATTATATCTATTCGAACCACAACGAATGCTACATCTTTGTACTGAAAACTATAAAGCTCGACACATTTAGGGTGCAACAAACAGAACACAAATTTGGAGAGAAAAAACCAGCAAAATACAGGCCCTATATAAACCTGGGTACACACCCAATAAATGAGAGAGAATGGGGTGTGCAAACTATTTTCAAAAGGTGTTATGAACTCTTGTGATTCACTACAAACTACAGTGGAGCCTTGCTAATCCAGACACTTCAGTTTCAAGCACAATTGATAGGATAAATGAAGCATTCAGATTGCTAAATTACATGTTGGATCTTTATATAAACAACAAATTACACTTCATACAATCAACAGTATATCATTCATCATTTACTTTATTAAAGGAATTAAGTAAATGATGTTAATCTGTATTAAGAATGTCTTTAAAAAATTTCCAGATTTTCCTGGGCACATTTAAATTTCATTATTTTATAAAGAATCAATTTTCTAATTAATTTGTAAGCATTACAAATTCTGGGAAAGATTTCAGAATGATACCCCTTGTCACTGAGGGGGCCTCCATGACCAAGTGGTTAGAGCATTGCACTCAAAATCACAAGGCCTCACACCTCTAGTTGTCGCGGGTTTGATCCTAGCTCATGCCAATATGTGAGAAAGTTTGCCAGTTTACTTTCAGGAGGTCAGTGGTCTATTCCTGGGTACATTGTACCTGGGTTCTCTCCTCCACCAATAAAAAACAGGACATCACCAGATAACTGAAAAATTGTTGAGTGTGGTGGAAAACAACAAATAATCAATCTTGTCACTATGTGATGTAACATAATACTGCATTCAGCAGACAACATATTTTTGAGAAACACATGGATACACATGTTTTAAAACAGAACACAGGTAGGCTTTTGTTTTCTTTACAATTTACACCTTGCAAAAATTGTTCAAGATTGACCATCCAAATTAAAAAACAAAGGAAACCAAGATGTGTTTGTGAAACACTTAAGCTCCTGGTACCCAGTGAATGGTTTTGTCACAAGGAATTTGTATCATTAACCATTCAAAATTGATGGCCTAAGTTAACATTTTCAAAAGTAGGTCAAACTCCAAGGTAATAAGGTCAATTTTGGTAGATGTCAGGATGTAGTCAGTATCTGTGTAAGATGTTTAGTTTAGTTGTTTGTTGTCCACAACTTTGAAAGAATTTTAAAGAAATATTGCATATTTACTATATAAACCACACAGCCTTGCCCAACATCAACATTCCTAGTCCAGGAGCCAAATGAATTTATATTTTTGGTAGATGCTTTTTTCTTCTTGTCACTATAATGACCCCTGTGAAATGAAGTTCTAGTGTTCTAGAATTGTTCTGGTATAACTAGAACAGCTCTCGAGCTATACTATTGAATCATCTTGAACTATCATTCTAAAACTATTCTACAAGACTTTCTAGAATTTTATGGAACTTATTTAGACTAAAAATCTGTATAAAATAACAGAACTGCACCAGAATGTTTTCAGTACAGTTCTGTAACTAAGATTTATGACAACAATTCTTCTATAACTATCCTAGATATCACCATTTCACTGATTTACTTATCAGGCATAGTGAGATTTTAAAATGGTCTAGAAGTTTTGAAACCAATATAGGACTTTTCTGGAACTGATTGATAAAGAAAAACATTCAATGTTCAAGAAATATCATTTAGAACACTGCAGAGGGATAACTTTCATAGAATTATTTTTTTAAAGGTTTTTTTTCTGGCTAATATACTAGAATTGAAATCCCTAAAATATTCAAGAAATATCATTTAGAACAGACTACACTCAATTTGGTTGAGTCAAGAAGATATTTTTTTTTAAAAATCATTATATAAGCCATCAAGCCCTTCCCATATACACCAGAACTCCCTAATCTTGGGGCCATGAATGTCACAATACTTATTATATACCAATTTTTACTTGCATGCAAGAAAATTTCACAAGGTTAGTGAGAGCCTCATTGTCACAAATACTTTTTTGTCATGAATTAATCCTATGCCACATGTAGTCCAATGTCATCTTGCATAAGATTTAGTTTCACTATATGTATAATTCAGTCAATTTTCTCTCAGACATTTCAAAATTCTAAAACTGAAGTCATATTTTTCTGTATCAAAGATACAGTAAACCTCAGCTACCTTTCAAATTAAATCTCTTACATAAAATGATCAAAGTCTTGAGAGGAACTACCTGTTGGCCAAGAACAATGTTCAAGAACAGCTCATGATGGATGTAGGTACATCTAAACTTTCTAGCTAAAATCACATTACAGCTACTAATAATCACTTTTAAATGAAGGAGACTGGATCCTGATATTAATTAACCTTTATTAGTCTTTATTTTGTCTCTGTTTGTACTGACAGATGTCGTAGTACAGCTCCTTGACCTCTAGGGTCATTTTACATTATTACTAAAGTCCCAAAATCTTGTATATTCGAAACTTTAATGAAAAATATTATGACTTTCTTACAACCTGTTTCAAATTGCAACGCACCTCAAGTATCCCCCAAGATTTGGCTCTAAGGTTATAAAACTTCTAGAGTACATACTCCGCACTCAAACTCCAAATGCATACTCAAAATTCATAATCAAAATCTAAAGTAGCAATTACAAAACTTTCTCAAACTTCTACAAGTTGAGTTTAACTCCGTAGTATGTACTCCAACTGTTTTATAATCTTGAATTGAGTAAGGTACTCTGTTGAGTACATACTCTGGGCCGAAGTTTGAGTTTGAGTACGAGTATGTTTTATATCCCCTGGGGCCAGATCCTTGCCTCATTAATATCATGCAAGCTAAGGAGTCATTTACTAATAAGATAACCATATCATTCTAAGATCATACAATTTGTAGGCTATTTAGAATATCTATTCAGGTTGTTTGTGACACACAAAAGACCTAATACAATCTAGCTCAAAAGAAGATGACATGAGATAAAAGATCTTTAAAAAAACCAGGAGGCCCATAAGCCATTTGTTCATCGTTCATCTGAGTATTAGTTAAAAGTATCACTATTCCCAAGGGTTATGAAATTCCTGTTCTACCACTGCCCCCTTTCCACCCCCCCTCAATGGAAGCTTCTTCCCAAAGCTTAGCGCAAATGCCCTCTGAATGTTTAAGATCTCTTCAGGAACGGCATCCACCATTCCTGACAACAACCATTGACAACCCTGGAGGAAACCACATCCATACATGCACATAAAGTCCCAGAACTCTGAAGAGACTCTACCTGACGAAGACCTCCCACCAAACATCAGAATCCCACCACTGCCATCATTTTGTAACTTGTAGCAGTCACCCATCTAAAGGTTAATCAAGCTCGCCATTGCTCAACTTGCATGATCAAGTGAGAAACTCTACCACAGCATCAGAAAAGCTTCACAAATGATAAAGACAATAATCACTATAATAATTTTGGCCCCACCCTGGAACCAAAGCCCTTATTCCCAAGGATCGTGAAATTCATTTTAGTAAGAGATTACCTACTCCTTCCATATATCCATTTAGTTTCAATTTATTATCAATAACATTAAAGATACTATTATTTCAACATTCTCTACATAACGCTATTTATACCAAGTTTGGCCCTGCCCTGGAGTCAAAACCTCTACTCAAGGGATCATGAAATTTATAATTTTGGTAGAGGCCTTCCTGCTCAACATCACTATAATTGCATTTAGTTTTTCTCTGAAGATATTCAGTTGTAGAGAAAAAGAGTTTTGAAAATTAGTAAATTTTTGTCAGTTTTTGTCCCGTCTCCAAGGCCACAGGGGTGCAGGAGTCCTGAAATCTAATATTTATGTCCCCTTTTTCCCAGAGATGCTTCATATCAAACTAGAAAAGAATTGGAATGGTAGTTATCAAGAAGAAATTAAAATTGTTCAATTGTTAACACACAATGGATGATGACGGATGCTGACAAATTCCAATAGGTCACCTAAGTTTACTAAGTTGACTTGAAAATTGTAATTAATATGACATTTTCATTTCATTGGTCAACATCTCGACACATCAGCATGTCCATATTATTAACAACAGGATACCATAAATTTACATAGTAATAATATGACCTACATGCAGTTTGCTGCAAAACTAAGGAATCATTGTTTGTGAAAGATCAATTGTGGGTTTCTGGATCAACCTTGCCCATAAATTTACATCTCATCAAAAATTGATATATATTTAAAGTTTCATTTGAAAGCTAGAAAAATTTTCTCCCAATCGTATTATGTACCTACAGACATTTTTTATTTGTCACACTATTGATTTTATAAAGGCAATAACAAGCTGTTTATTTCAGAAAAAACAATTAATTTAATTACTATAAACTGATCTACAATGTAGATACAAGCAGCGAGTGTCCCACTATAATTGCGCAGTCACAATTATAATCAAATTACAGGGCAACATGACAGAAACGCCTTTAAATGCATTAGTTTTCTGTGCAATTCTACAGCGTCAATTAACAAGTTAACGAGGATTGGTTTTAGGGTTGAAGTTCCCATGAAATTACATCCCAACGAATCAGTAAAATTTTGGTTATCTTTAAACATTGACACCCTCCTCCCAATAATGATTGATTGTATATTGTTTATTGTTTTATATCCCACTTGAAAATTTTTCACTCGTTTGAAGGATATATATCAAAACCTTAAGAAGAAAATAATTGTCAATCTGTATATTCTTAACAGGTTGAACTCCAAAATGCAAACCTCTTTCGGGGTGGTGGGTGTGAGTACATAAAAATTGTTTGTGGAAGGGAATTGACTCTTTTTATCCACTTTCAACAGAATTGCGGCTGGGGATGTATTAACTTGTTCATCCATGCTGTTGGGAAAATGATGTACACTATATCAAGAGCAACAACCTACTTGCTTTCCAAGTTGCTAGCCAATCCCTTTGTACACTTATATAGTATGTTCAAATCAAATTACATAGCAGGTAAGGAAAGGAAAATACTTAATTGATTGTCATCAAACTTAAAAAAGGATGTGGAAGCCATCAATAGGCCCATGGACCTTAATGGTTACCTGAGTAAAACAAACAAGAGGCCTATGGGCCACATTGCTCAACTGAGCATAGACAAATCTGTTGATAATCACTATTTTTTAACTTCAAGCAAACGAAAATCTAAAATTCATGAAGAGAGATGTAAAAGAAAATACTTGTATGAAGAGGGAAATATGTTAGAAAGTATTAGGATGACAAATCCCAAATTGTTTTTCTCAAAATTTGCAAATAAGAAAGCAAACAAAGTAAATGTTTCACTAGAGGATTTACATGAGTACTTTAAATCCTTGGCTTCTGATGTAAACCTCACTCATGAAGATTGTTTAAATAATGAAAATGATGTTATTTTTGAAGAATTAGAAGAGGAAATTAGCTTAGAAGAAATTGAGGATGCTATTAAAAGTTTAAAGACAGGTAAAAGTCATGGAAAGGACTATAATAAATGAGTATTTTATTGTGTTTAAAAATATCATGTTACCGTTTATACACACCATGTTTAATGCAATGTTTTCCACTGGATATTTTCCTAACATATTATGCACATTGCTTATTGTCCCTGTATACAAAAAAAGGAAGTCCTACTGACAGGGAATTAGCCTGATGAGCTGTTCAACAAAACTTTTTACTTCAATTTTAAACAAAAGACTTATGGCTTAGATAGAACACAATGATGTCATCTCTGACACACAATTCGGTTTTATACCTTCTTTAAGAACTGTTGATGCCATTTTTGCCTTGCAAATTGTAATTGATACGTATCTTTCTAAGAAAAAGAGGCTCTATTGCTGTTTTGTTGATTTTAAACGTGCATTTGATTCTGTAGACAGAGCCAAAATGTGGAACAAAATTTTATGCTGGGTATTAGGGGCAAGCCTCTTAAGATTCTTCAATCACTGTATAATAATATTATGTTATGTGTTTTATTAAAAAGAAATTTATCAGATTTCTTTGTAAATAATATTAGCATTTTACAGGGGGAGATAATTTTTCCCCAACGACTATGAGAAAGAATTTTTGTTTCAGGGAAATGCTCCCATCGAGCTACAAGAATTATCTTTATTTCTATTAATGTATGTCAATGATATGGTTATATTAGCTGAATTGGCCTCTGATTTTCAAATTATGTTGAATGCATTGGAAATTTACACTGAAAAATGGTCTTTATCAGTTAATGTTGAGAAAACAAAAAGTTGTGGTTTTTGAAACAGGGTACTTTACGATCAGACGATATATGGTTCTACGATAATGAACAAATTGAAGTAGTAAATAAATTTTGTTATCTTGGATTATTGTTGAATGGAAAATTTCATGTCACAAAAAACAATTATCATTACAATGTAGGAAGGCTTTATTTTCACTAAAAAGAAAATGTTCTAATATGAGCTTGAATTTTACAACACTTGTGTCCCTATTTGATACATTTGTAGGAAGCATTGCAAATTACGGAAGTGAAGTGTAGGGTGCTCATTCAGCTCCTGATATCAAAAATGTTCACAAGGATTTTTGTAAAAGCATACTGGGTGTGAAAAGTACTTCTCCTAATGTAATGATTTATTGTGAATTGGGTAGATTACTATTGCAATGTGTGAGAAAATTACGAATTTTAAAATATTGGTTAAAGCTTTTATCAACAAAAATTGTATCTTGAAATCATGTTATAACTATATGTGTGATGAAACGAGTAGGAAACAAAACTGTAAAAATTGGGTAGTAAATGTCAAATGTTGGATTGATGAACTTATGGATAAATCAAATGTACTTTGAAGCCACAATACATGTTTGTAGTTGCATATTTTTGATAATTGTAATCAATCTATACTTTCTGATATCAACTCTTCCTCAAAATGTAGAATTTATAAACATTTGATTGACCATTTTACTTTGCAATCCTACTTAACTAAAAGAATTCCTATGCAGTACAAAAATATATATGTATGCTAAGATTATCGTCTCACTGCTTAGTTATTGAAACTGGTAGGTACAAAAATGTTACTTTAGAAAAATGTGTATGTCCTTTATGTACTTTAGATATAGAAGATGAGTTTCATTTTGTCTTTAAGTATACCTATTATAGTCATTTAAGAATCAATTTTTTGAAAAAATATATCTTCAAATTAATTCAACTTTTATTGACACAAAATGTAAAGGAATTATGTAACTTAGGTAATTTTTTTTATTAAGAATTCCTTTGAAATTAGAAATACCAATGTATAAGCACAATATCTATTCTTTCTTGACCTTTATATGATTATATAGTTATTATATTGTAATTTGTCTATAAACTGTATTTGCCTTTGACTAATAATAAACAAAGAGAGACACCTTGGACCATATTAAAGATTTTCCATACATATTTGCATGTAAAACTATGTTCCCCTAATGTGGCCCCACCCTACCTTTAGGGGCCATGATTTTAACAAACTTGAATCTGCATTATATCAGAAAGCTGTAAATTTGAACATTTCCAGCCTAGTGGTACTTGAGAAAATGATCCCCCCCCCCTATATTTTGCATATAAAACTTTGATCCCCTATAGTGGCCCCACCCTACCCCCAAGTGGTCATGATTTTAACAACCTTGAATCTGCACTATATCAGGAAGCTTCCATGCAAATTAGAACTTTTCTGGTCCAGTGGTTGTTGAGAATATTTTTATATGACCCCACCCTATTTTTGCATTTTTGTGATTATCTCCCCTTTGAAGGGGGAATGACCTTTCATTTGAACAAACTTGAGTTTCCTTTACCCAAGAATGATATGTACCTAGTTTAATTGAAATTGGCCATGTAGTTCTGGAGAAGAAGATTTTTAAAACATGTCAGTGTATTTCTACTATCTCAATGGGAGAAGGGCCCTTCTTTTGAACTAACTTAAATCCCTTTGACCAAAGGATGATTTGTGCCATGTTTGGTTGAGATTGTCCCAGTGGTTCTGGAGAAGAATTTGAAAATGTGAAAAGTTACAGACAAACAGATGGACAATGGGTGATCAGTACAGCTCACTTGAGCTTTCAACTGTAGAGAAGTCCAATGCTATGGATCAAAGGGTCAAAGGTAAAGGTCACATACCTCAGAACTGAGCATAATAGTTTCATTTAGACCACAATAAAAAAGACCACCATTAAATTTTTCAGTCTCATCTACTTTGTCATATGTTAAAAATGTTGTCTTACAACATCATTGAGAATGGTAACAGAATGATGTCAAGTTACAAGGGGGTACTTTTCTTCTTCAGTCCATCATTAATGAAGTTAAGGGTTCTAATATAATATCTTAGAAAATCATTTCTTCTTTTTAAGAAATCAACAACTTCTGGTGATTCAGTGTTGTTTTGACCTATGCTAGATGTTCTTGACCATTTAGCATGAGGGCTCTTAATCCTATGTCAGTTTTGAAGGTCTAACCCTGAAGACCCAAGAGTCATACACATGGTAAAAGAACAGTATCTACTTCTTATTAACTCAAACCCATTTCTCATACATGAAATGAGTGATGTATGACTGAGCTACTACAGAGTAATATAATACATGGCATACCTTTCATTTGATCCTGCATAATACAACAGATGTTTAAAAGGATCTCCAAAATAACCACAATAGCAATATGTTATACTTAACAAGTCATCTTTTTTAATTATTCCAAAGACAATAACCTTCCCTGTCATGTTAAATTCAGAGTGTAAATAGCTACAAGCTCTGTAAGACATAGGTCACATTTTTGTCAACCAAATCTGTCAAGTTAAGCAATATGGTGACAAAATTTTGTCACTTAATGACACTCTTTGCATTTCATTAATTATATCAAAGGTATCCTGCTCTCTCTTATCAACTATACAGCTCTCCAGATTAATTCAATTTTCATCATACATTATTTAAATAATCTATACTACACTGTGGTCAATACAGGTGACTCTCATCAAAGTTTCCAATCTCTTAAAGTTATCTCCCAATACCAACTTTTTCCCCTGTATGAAAAAGCAAATCCTAATTTTTTATTATTATTATTATTATACTATTTTTATATAGCGCCTTATCTAATTATATAATTACTCTAAAGCGCTTAACATGTAAAACAAGGGCAATATAAAAACGAACATTATATAAATTGAAAGGTCACAAAAATAATAATCATCTAAAGTCGAAATGGGAGGTATTAGTAATTTTTTTTTTTTTATCATTTTAGTTAAAACAGAAAATAACTGGATACATTATAAATCAAAAGCAAGTTTAAAAAGATGTGTTTTTAGCTTTTGTTTAAAAACAGCAAGTGATTGTTCACAACGAAGGTTCAGCGGGAGGCAGTTCCACAGGGTGGCCGAGGACACATCGAACCTTCTATCACCATACACCCTGCTGTGAGTGCGTGGCTTTAGAAGGCACAATGAATCTCCAGACCAGAGTGTACGTTGTGGGCGGTATACCTGAACCAGTTCCTGGATGTATACTGGGGCTTTTTGATGCAGTGCTTTGAAGGCGTACAAAAGGATTTTATAAGTTGTTCGATATGCCACAGGTAGCCAGTGAAGGGATATGAGAATCGGTGTAATATGCTCATATTTCCTTGAACGTGTCACTAGCCTGGCAGCGGTATTTTGAACTTTCTGCAATTTCTGCATGGACGTGGCCTTCACACCATAAAGAAGAGCATTGCCATAATCTAGTTTAGATGTAACGAGTGATCTTACGATTGTCCTGCATGCATCCTCAGTTATGAGGGATCTTATCCTACCGATGTTACGAAGATGGAAATAACAGGATCTAGACACTGAATTAATTTGAGAATCCATGCTAAGTTCACTATCGAAAAGTACCCCAAGATTTTTGACACAGAAAGCATTAGTGATGACAGATCCCCCAAAGGCAAGTTGACATCCTGAAAATTCATTTGCCTTACGTTTTGGGGAAAAGATGATTAGTTCTGTCTTTTCTTGGTTCAGTTTTAGTATGTTGTTTCTCATCCAGTTTTCTACATCCGAAAGACAGCTTTCAAGTCTATCTGCAATGTTGTCCCAGTTTTCCTTCGGATTTATGATCAGGCATACCTGAGTGTCATCCGCATAGCAGTGATAACACATATTATGCCTCCTGCAAATCTCTCCGATTGGTTTGGAGAACATACAATATAGACGAGGTCCCAGGACAGAACCCTGTGGGACACCAAAGTGGAGTAAGAACTCTTTGGATAGCGCAGTTCCAACAGCAATTTGTTGACTTCTACCTGACAGATAAGACCTCATCCATGATAAAGCCGACCCTGTGATACCAAACGCGTATTCAAGTCGCCCGATGAGTATCAAATGCAGCCGAGAGATCAAGCATCACGAGGGCAACACATGAATTCCTATCCAATGCAGAGGTAATATCATGGTGCACCCGCAAAAGGGCAGTTTCAGTCGAGTGACAATTTCGGTATGCAGATTGCACTTGGTCATGAAGCTGAAATCCTAATTTTTAAGTATTACTTGGGAAAACAAATCATAAATTCTACCATTGTCACATGACATAAACCAAGTTGTATCAGCTTAGTGTAGAAGTTGAAATCAGTCTATCAACAATTTAATTTCCAGACTCTATCAAAAACTCAAATACTCCCAAGTTTTATTGTGACACCTTGGATTTCCAAGTTTTAGCAAGTCACCTGTATGTAAAACCAACCAAAATTTTGCGGATTTCTAATAAATACTGCTTACTAGCTCACTATTACACAACGTAATTTTTTCCGGTCTATCAGCTATTCTGAATTCTGTAATATTTTTTGAACCACCAAAAAATTAAATATCACAATTGAAGTTTGTTTTTGTCTATACACAAAAATTAATAGAAAAACCATGTTATACTGTGATCTATTAACATTCCTTTACCCAATCTGCAAAAATATGCACCCACAGCAAAAGCAGTTGCACAGGGTCTGAGAGATAGACAAGCTTAAATTTTACAAGGTTGCATGGTCAGACTCATGAGCACTGTTCATGTGATTGATTATATATTGTTTAACATCCTGCTCAAGAATTTTTCACTCATATGAAGACATTACCACTGCCGTTGATGGGCAGCAAAATTTAGGCTTATGCTCAGTGCTTATGGCCTTTGAGCAGGGAGGGATCTTTATTGTGCCACATCTTCTGTGACAAGGGGCCTTGGTTTTTGTGGTCTTATCCAAAAGACTGTCCCATTTAGTTGCATCTTACAACAAGCAAGGGGTACTGACAAACTATTTAAACCCAAATCCCCAAGAGACAAGTTCATTTGACAATCAAAACTTTTATATTCATGTAATATACAGTGATATATCTATTTTGCTTGAAATAATGACAAGCAATCAATGAGGTCAAAGTCATTAATTAATGACAGCAATTCTTTGCTGTTAGGAGAACTAAAACAACATGAAATGTACCTTAAGTGTTTCTTTATCACTACAAAGGGTACAATTAACAACCATAAAGTAATTAACACTTCTCCAAAAAACTGTTAGTTTTACATTTGAAAACAGAAACTCTACAGGCCTTCACAGTCACCTGAGTATTAGTTAAAAGTTTCACTTGCCCCAATGGCTATGAAATCAAGAAACAAAATTCCTTTTCTGCATGTCTAAGCTAATTTCCAATATTCAGCAACTTACAGTATAAAATAAGCTGTGTTCTTAAATGCCCCCAAAAGTGCATGTACTGATTAAAAGCAAAAAACAAACCTTTATATCATATATGCAACATTAAAACAAAATGATTGATTTGGACCCATCCTAAAGTCAAAGCACCAGGGTTGCAAAATTCAAAATTTTTATATTTGCATTTAGTTTAATATCATATCAGCAAAATTGAAGATAAAGAAAATATTCACTATTATAATTTTGGCCCTACCCTGGAACCAAAACCCCTAATCCAGGGACCTAAATTCCTACCCCTGGGATCATGAAATTTTACGATCACAATTTTAGTCAAGGACTACCAACTCTTTAGCTTCAATCTGGTACCAAGAGCATTAAAGAAGATACTATCAATATGTTTTATATATACACACTATATATACCAAATTTGGCCCAGTCCTGGAGTCAAAACCTCTAGCAAGAGAATCAGGAAATTTAAAATTCTGGTAGAGGCCTTCCTGTTCTACATCACTATGCATTTTTCTTACAGACGTGCAGTTGTAGAGATTTTATATTGGTCATTGTTTGGCAGTTTTTATCTCACTTGTAAATTAGCCTCGGTAGTGCATAAGCCCTGAAATTTACAAGTTATGTCACCCTTGTCCCAATGATACTTCCTACCAAGCATGAAAAAAAAATGGAATGGTAGTCTTCAAGAAGAAGCTAAAATGTTCAATTGTTAACATATTCAATAACTGACGATTTTGGCCCCACCCTAATACCAAAACCCCTACCCCTGGAATCATCAAATTTACAATAAAGGACTTCCTGCTCTTCCTAAATATCCATTTAGTTTCAACGTAATATCAACAGAACTGAAGAAGACATTATTTAAACGTTTTAAAAATAAATACCATATACCAAGTTTGGTCCTGCACTGCAGTCAGCACCTCTCCCCGGGGATCATGAAATTTATAATTTTGGTAGAGGCCTTCCTGCTCTGCATCATTCTGCATTTGGTTTTTCTTACAGATGTGCAGTTCTAGAGAAGAAGATTTTTGAAAATTGATAAATTTTTGTCTGTTTATGCCCTGTCCTTAATGCCCCATGGGGTGTAAGAGTCCAGTAATTTACAATTTATGTCAGCCTTATCCCAGACATGCTTCATACCAAATTTGAAAAGAATTGGAATGGTAGTTATCAAGAAGGAGTTAAAAATGTTCAATTGTTGATGCACAATGCACGAAGACAGATGCAGAGTAAACTTAGGTGACTTATTTCGAGGTTACTCAGGTGACCTAAAAAATCAAAGAATGCTTACTTAGATAAAAAGTTGTTAGTATACAATAATAACTAATAGAATATATATATATATATATATATATATATATATATATGCACATATACATACATACTTCAATTAATTACCTTTGAAATATCTTTTAAAACCAAGTTTTACATACAACCCTTCAGCTTGGCAACAATACATGGATTCAGAATTCTTGTTCCAACTAAACACAAGTTGTCCAAACATTAAAAAAAAATATATACAACCCACTTTGACTTTTTAATGACTACACCACCCAATATTTACTTTTTAAATATAAGGTGACATAGCTTTTTTCTTTACAAGAAATTCAGTTCCATAAGAACTGAAAGGAGCATGGAACCTTTAATTACAGACTAGAACATCTACTAATTGTTTACCCAATACCTGACCCTTCATTAATGAGGAAGCAATTGCTTTTTCAGATTCCATGGGGTCCCAATGGGGTTGATGGAACACACACACAAATCAATGTAAGGCAGAATAGAGGGTATTTCACCTACACAATAATTAGATTTTAATTGATACTGCTATCATCCTTACTCAAAGCACCCAACATCAATTTAAACTAGAATCCTGATAATTAAAGATAAAAATTCACCTGTGTGCCTTACATACATATAAATATCACCTTAAAAAGTACAATTAAATATCAACAAAATCCTGAGACAAGATGTCTGGCGTTGATAATGCTTCAAAATTAATTCTGCATTTTCCACTTTACATTTTAATTCTGCTATATTAATCAATGTCTTTGGGCCACTTTTGTTACAGCCAACACTAGTGTCTGATGTGAATGTAATTTTCAAATTGTTGAAGTTCACAGTACTGGAAAAAAGCAAAACACTTAGGTAGTTTACTCAATTAAAGTTGATGAACAAAAGATAAAAGAAATCCACTTCAGTCTTCAATTCTGGGTGTACCACTTGAAAGTACTCTACATAAAACCTATTTCTTGAGAAGCAATTCTAATAAATTTGGATTCCTGGACCTCAATAAAGCACAATATCTATATACATGTTTGTCAAGTTTGAATTACATACAGCATCTCTTCATATCAAGACATATTCATGAGCAGTGCAACTGTAACAGAAAGAGAGAAAATGTGTAGAGCCAGACCACACATCCACCATGGGCCTCCCCTCTTCAATATCAATTCAATTAGGTGCACTACCAAATGAACTGTCTGGCATTAAATATAGAACATGTTTGACCACCACATTCTTCACCCATACATCAACCCACAATTTTTCTACAGTTTCATTTTAAGGGAGGAAATAAGAAAATACGAAAAACCAGATCAAGATTCAAACCTGGGCCCAATGAATTTCTAGCTGAACCATCTAGCACTGACAAATGAACATCAGAAAAGAATGCCAAGCCTTTTCCTCCTACCTATATTTACATCATTCCTCAATAATGATGTCAACATAGGATCTAACTATGAGAACATGTTAAGTCTATATGACAGGAAGTGTGTCAGAAGCAGAGGAGAAAATAAGTCAAATCAAACAAGGATTCAAACCATGGACCAGAAAATTTCTTGGTTGGTGCACTTACAAACTGTGCCATCTGGCAATGACAATGGCACATTCTTTGTCAATAAATGTCAAACACATATACAGAGGGGAACTTAGATGTTAGATCCCTAGTAAAGGTTCCAACCCCTAGAAAAAAATTGCTCCCCCCTTGGGAAAAATTTATGAATGCGTGTATGAATGTATTTGCACCATGAATACATCAGCCAAGATTCTCTGCTGTTCCACTTTTGAGAATAGGATAGGTCTATCACACCAACTGTAACAGGAAGGGAGAAAACACACTAGATATGATCAGAAATCAAACCTAGACACATTGAATATCAATCTAGTCAGGTGCTCTACCACCATGAATGATCAAGTCACTGGCAATTAAACTTGTCTGACAATGCAATACATATTACATACCTTGTAGGGTACAGTGATGACCTTGTTGGACCTTCACTCATATGAAAGATATATACATGTGTATTGCTTTTTAAAATAACTTTCAAATATGCCTTCTGGAACAACCTCAGATAGCCAAATCTAATAGTATCTGTCATAAAACTTATTTAAAGTCCAGTAACCATTGACATTATTATGTATAGTGCTATGTCTACCCTGTTTCTCCATCAAAACTTTGAATTGAATACACTTTTTGTATACAAATGAGTGAAATAAAAAAAATCTTAACATTGATATTACACAGTAAACAAAGTCTATGAACAGACATTTTTTTATATTAAACTATGTGCAAATCTATAAAAAAAAATCCATGTTACATTATCAAAAAAACTGGTCTAGGAAAGCTATCCAAATTGCTGGATTGAAAGAACAGTAAGGGAGATTGAATAGATGATAAAGATTTTAGACATTGTGATGACAAATAATACTCTAAGGGAGGTAACTGCTGCAGTTGCATGTAAAGAGCTATGAGAGATATATCCACAGTGCTTAATTGCTGCTCAGTTTTTCAAGAAAAGCTGCAGATAACACAAGAGGCTTAAATGCTACAATGCTGACCTGTGTTGCCCTGACTTTGGGAAAAAATATCATAAAATATCAATCCTTCACATTTAAGAGAGAAAGAAAGCAAACTGATTTGATTAAACTATATTAAAGCCTTACTTTTGAGAAGAAAGTTTTAAATATCAAATAATATTTCAACATGCTGCTCTAAGACAGATTTTTCAAAATTTCTTTTATATCATTAACCTTGCTTTCAGGGTCACAGCTTACACACTTACATATCAGACAATTTCTAAGGATTTTTCCTACATTTTTTGCAGACATTTTTGTGTATGTTTCTAACCTGTACTTGATATGCAAGACCTGTCTACCATTACAAATCATAGTTTTCTACTCAATTACCAACAGAATTTGGCATTATGCTTTATCTGTTTAATTCATGTTTCAATATAAATTTTCATTGTAATACTAAAAAATGCTTTACGTGGCAAAAGAAGGATGACTTTCTTTGGAGAATTTAAAAGAATTTAATAAAAGGATTACTTTACCACATATGATTGATGTTCTCTAAATAGAATTATCTTTTACACAGATATTGGGTCATATTATTAGGATTACCTGTACATGCACCTTTATCCTTTATCAAGCTTAAAAGTAGGTAGATATCAGCTATCTATTGGTTATGGATTGAACAAACTTGAAATCAAATGGCCTTTAGGAAGTTTTTGCAATGGATTTGTCATTTCTAGTCCAATTTTGAAATGACATCACCTTCTCTTAATATTTCTATATTATCAATTTCAGAAATATCAATGGTTCTTTAGTTTGGCTTAACCTGGTCCAGTGGTTCTAGATAAAAGTCAAACTATAAAAAGTTCATGGCTGTAGACAAATAACAGTCAATGGACAAACTTGAGCCTCTGTCGCAGGTGAGCTAACACAATGATACTGGGCATGTTCATTTGACCTCTTATCAGTTTTGAAGTGCTACATGGGGGAAAGCTTCAAGTGAAAATACTTAACTAGATAAGCAAATCATATATCACAAATGATAAAACAGTGTCTGCTCAACTAAGTTCATCTCATGAAAACCTCATCAGTGGCCGAGCATGACCAGCAAAATGCAATAAATCGCATACATCATATACTTGACATAAACAGCAGGAAACTAACCATGTGCTTTCCTTCACAATCAAGCAGCATTTCAAATTTCTTCATTTCAATTTTTTATATTATCTCTTGTAACATCAATTTTCATTTATTTTCAACATCTTTAGCTAAATCATACCATTTTACAAAGATACACAATTTGATGCACGCCTACCCCAAGAACAATAAGGTCAGCACCCCCTTTATCAGTTGAAATTTCTATTTATATTTGAATTCCCTTTCCAAAATATTTCACCAACAGCAATAAGGAGTCATTCTCAGGCTGTCAATTTTTTATCCATTTGCAATTTTTGATAATTTTAACAGATTAAAACTTGAAACAAATATGTATGCTGTAATCAAATCAGCAAATCTAAATCTCAATGTTTGCTGGAGAAGGAGTATCCCTTTATCATATCAGAGCTTCACATTTAAAAGACTTCCATAAAACCATAATCTGTTCACATTTGAATTTTACTTTTTTGAAATTTTTGTTTTCACAAAAACAGATTTGCATCTATCACAAGGCCTGTCACATTGCTGTAATGCATTAAACATAATTATAGCATTTTTTTTGCCTCACAGTTTGTTACTTCTTTTAATTTACCTCCCTTAAATTTCCACTGATTACTAATCAGGAGAATGTCATTTAAGCCTCTGTTATCTCTAATGCACTGTATCGTCTTTGTCCAAGGTCTGGTAATGAGAAAATTCTGATGAGAGAATGTGTGCTTTTTTGTAACCATTTCCAATTTTAATAGCCTTTATTATCTAGCTTAAATGAAAAATATACTTTATGAAATAGTTGGCATGTACAGTTTATAATGAATAAATGTTAATGGTTGATAAAACTTGATAAGGCAAAAACAGAACAGATATGCATTAGTGTTGAGTAAAAGGCTCCTGAAGGGAATTTTTTCACAAAGTTTGCCTCATAAATTGATAGGAATTTGTTACTACTTAAAATCTTACTGTACAAAGTTCAAAATACTTTACACTAACACTTCAATTATACAAGATTCTTCAGTTTCGTATTTCAAATAAAAAGCAAAATTCTAAACTTCCACCAGTATTCAATGCAGCTTCATCTAGACTATCATGTATCACAATTATATATATCATAATGCACAAAAAGTTTAGCAACAACCATGCATCCATATGAAAATTTGATTTGAAAGGGAAACACTTTATGATGTTTCAGTGCTAAATCACAGTATTAGAAACAGTTTTGCTATTGAGAGTAGGTGACTTTGACCTTTTGACCTAAGAACTGACAGAGGCAATCCTTTTGTGATAGAACTTTCATGTGAAATCCTACACATTACTTGAGAAAATCATCCAAAAATGGATTACCATATGAACCAGTGACCTTCATTCTTAGATCATGGAGTTTCATTCATTACCGAGAGCTAATTTCTTATATGTGACTTACTGACCTTGACATTATGACCTACAAACACTAACCTTTTTATGATTAGAAAACAAACCGTATTTGAGATGCATGCATTATCCAAAAGCCATTTCTAACAATACATGATTTGATTACCTTGACCTTGGACATTTTTACTTATAAACCAGAAGTGGTCATCCTTCAGTCAGAGAGACCTTTCATGTGAGGCTTCATGTCAAAGAGAAACTAAAATGCAAAACCCAAATAGATCAAAATTAATATCCCTCAGTTTCACTAAAGTTGGGGACAAAAGTAAATGTACAAGTCATTTTTTTCAGATTCAAAATATTTTTCTGCAACAGCTGTATCAGCATTTCATCTATAGTTAATAATATCAAAGTCTGTCTTTCCTCCAGTCTGCCCTCCTTAACTTTGCTTTTCAAGCAAATTAATTTCAAATCCAAATCCATTCTGCAGCTGTTATATTCGCAATCCCTGTGTAACATGAAGCAACCTGAAGCTAATTAGTAGTTCTGCAGTAATATTGCAAGAAGAATAATACAAACTAAATGAACTTTTTTTCATGCACTCATAAAGACCAAATAGATCAAAATAGACTACAGGGATTGCCATTTTAACTTTAGAAAAACAGTATCTGAAATTTTCATTTTTGAACTAAATTGCACTTATTAAATTTACAATTCAGCTTTATATAGCACAAAAATGGGGAACATTGATTTTGTGGATCTTCAAATTAATCTCACATCTTAATTAAATATATAAGACTTTGGTTATTTCTTTTTAAATTGTGTTCATTTTAAACTTTCACAAGCAGTGTATTAGTCGTAAGAAAAGATGGTTCAATTGAACATATACATACTGAATGACATACCCAATTATTAGTACTTGCAAACTTTCACCTTAAAATGGACATGAACAGCTTCTACTGGTACTTCTACTTAAATGTCACCGATCATGTCACTGAGCAGCTGCTTCTTCTTCTTAAGGACATAAAAGATCTAAACCTCCAACCTTACACTTCTCAAGATATACTTCAAGATCAATCTTTAAAACCATCATTCCAAAAACATGATATGGAATCAAATTCAATGTAATATATATATAAATGATGATCATAGAGTTCTTTCAGGTGTAAGTCAACAAGAATACAAATTCATGCAAACTTGAAAAAGGTAATTCAGAAAGGGTTGTCAAGAATAATGAAAGGTTTTGTACATTTTAACTGACCATGTCTGAACACCAAAAATCTGATGTTGGTTTCCTTGTATGTGTAACTTATTTCAAGTAATAACCCATTATAAGGTTTAGTGCAAATGACCATGACCAACTAATAACCAAATCTTACAAAAATGACCAATTTTGAAAGTCACTGATCATTTTGGTCCCACTCTGATACCAAAACCCCTACCCCTGCGATCACGAAATTCACAATTTTGGTAAAGGGTTACCTACTCATTCTAAATATCCATTTAGTATCAATTTGTTATCAGTAGCAGTAAAGAAGATTTTTTCTAAATGATTTGCATTTGAAAACTATATACCAAGTTGGCCCCTGCCCTGGGGTCAAAACTTCTACCCCAGGGATCATGAAATTTACAATTTGGTAAAGGGCTTCATGGACATAATAACAATGCATTTGGTTTTTCTCCCCCATGTGTGATTAGAGAAGATTTTTAAAACCTTCTCTTTTTTCAGTTTTGGCCCCAACCATGAGGCCCTGGGGGAGCTATGATCATACTTTCTATAATCTACATTCTTCTTGTCCTAACAGTTTTTGCCCCAACCTTTGGGCCCCAGGGGAGCAGGAGTCCTAAAATTTACAATTTGAACCCCCCTTGTCCCAAGGATGCTTCATATATAATTTCAGAGAATTGGAATGGTAGTTATGAAATTAAATATGGTAGTTATCAAAATGTTCAATTGTTCACACATATAGTCACTGATCATTTTGATCCTACCCTGATGCCAAAACCTCTACCCCTGGGATCATGAAATTTACAATTTTGGTAAAGGGCTACCCACTCATTCTAAATAGTTATTATCAATTTGGTATCATAAGCATTAAAGAAGATCTTTTCGAAATGTTTTACACTTGCAAACTATATACCAAGTTTGGTCCTGCCCTCTACCCCGGCAATCATGAAATTCATAATTTTGGTAGAAGCCTTTCTGCTCTACATTACTTAGTTTTTCTTACATATGTGCAGTTCTAAAGAAGAAGATTTTTGAAAATTGGTCTCTTTTTCATAGTTTTGGCCCCATACCTTGGGCCCCAGGGGCCTGCAGTCCTGAAATTTACAATTTACATCCACCGTATCCTAAAGATGCTTCGTACCAATTTGAAAAGAACAGGAAAGGTAGTTATCAAGAAGTTAAAGATGTTCAATTGTTAATGCAGAAGATGACATAGGATGACAGAAACAGACCTGAAAATGAAGTTTATTCTTATATTAACATTCTACTTTCAATTCTGTCAGAATTCTCACCTGTTAAAATACATGTTTTAGATTTATCAAGATGTTCAGAGCTGCAGCGCATTCATGGAGAAATGGTTATCATTGAAATTTATAGAAAAATATATATGAAAATATATCACATAATTCATTTTGCTACAACTCCTCACTGTGACTGACAACTTTGACATGACAAATGATTGAACAAACTTATATGTGAAATACTGAACATTTATTTGAACTAAATGTCTAAGGCTTGACAGTAGTGCTGGGATTGAGAATATAACCTGGGACATTCAGATTTCACAGCAAATACCTCAAGTACTTAACTAGGCTACTGCTACTGGTAGGGAATATAGGCAAAATGATAAGTTACACAAGAGATGAACACAAATACTATGTGTACAAATAATGAATATAATATCAAAAGTGCATCAAAAGTGTATGTGATACACTCATCTGCAACTACATGTATATTATGCTCATATATATTTGCATCTTGAAGTCACAAGCTGTGATGCTATCAATTGCAATTCCAAAATAAGGCCATAATGACCTACTTTTGAATTACAACACACCTTCCCCCAAAGATATATCAGTTTACCAAGTCTGATGGTCCAGGTCTCACAGAGTGCATTGTATGATCTAGACACCATCTGAATATGTAAGTCATAAAATTCCAAAACTAAAACCACAGTACCTATTTCTGATTTGCACCATACTTTCCCACCTAAGATACACACCTTCCCACCCAAGATGTAATCCTATGGGGATTCAAAATAGAGTAGGTCCTAAGTATGCTTTGCTTGTCACAAGAGGCAACTAAATGGGGAGGTCCTTCAGATGAAACCACCAAAAACTAAGGCCCCATGACACAGATGTGGCACAACGAAAGGTACTGTGAGCACTGCTCACTAAGAATACCCCATTCTCATCCCAAAGGGGGTTCATTTGATCTTTGAACCCCAAAATTTGGTCCATGGGTAAACCACGTGTGTGATATGGTGACTCCAAGTGAAAAGGATAACACACGAGAACCTGGAAACCATTTTACTATTTCAATGTCCAGTACACTTGACCTTTTCACCCCAAAACTGATAGGAATCATCAATTTTCATCCCATGGTAGTCCATATGTGTGATACAGTGACTCTAGGTGTAAAGGATAACATGTAAGAGCAAAGAAACCATTTTCCTATAACAAAAGTTTAGAGCCTAAATCCATTGCGTCTACAGACAGACGAATGACCACCCAATTCCAGTATACAACCCCCCCTCCCCCTCCAACTTTCTTCCAGGTGGTATAATTAAGATCCCTCCCTGCTAAAAGGTCGTAAGTGCCAAGCATTGGTCTATATTTTGCACTATTTATCACAAATGGTGACATCTCCATGAGTGAAAATTTCTTGGGCAGGATGCTGAACAATATACAACCAACACAACCAGACACAAAAATGCTAGTTACAGGCAGACGGACAGACAGATGGGAAAAGCCTACATTATAATACAACCCATCAAAAGACGGACACATAAAAACATACTACAGAATCCATACATGTTATAATCACTACATTGCTATGTATAATCCAGACTAATAGCTGGATATGAAAGACTATTTTCTACATGTACCATCCACCATACAGTTGACCCTTGCCTAAAAAACTTAACAAACAACTATTTTAACACGTGAACAATGATAAAAAGTTTTCACTTACAATAATCAACAACATCATCTAATGATTCAGAAATAGAAAATCTGATTAATTCTTTAATTTCCTTGCCTTTTCATTAAGCCCCACAGAAAGAATACCATTGATGGGGAAAAACCTCATTATAGTACTGGGCAAAACAAGTGTTGCTTCTAATGACTTATTCATATCTAATAGTCAAACAAGCAATTTATTTAGATTAATATTAGTGCCATACGAAAAAATCAATAAATTAAATCATTCAGATTATTTATGTTCCTCATATTTTTGTTTCTTCCACCTTCATTAGATCCATCTGATAAAATCTGCATAATTCTCTTTTCCACTAATGCCATGGGCAGGTCATTTTTAAGGGTCAAGTGGTCACTAAGTTTATTGTCCTTTGTAAATGCAGACCTGTTAGAACATATTAATACAACTGTATTGATCATCAGCCAAAAAGTAATTTAGAAAATGGCCTCCATTTTACTCAAGAATCATGAAGTTTGCCCCCTTACATGAATTCACACCACAAACAAGTTTTTAGAAAACTTCATCCTGAAGATTAAAATACAAGGTTTATTTTAAAAGGTGATTAAAAAGAAATGAAAGGGTCAATTTACTTAAGTACAAATTTGTTTCTATTTTATCTTGATAACAAAGACAGAAACCATTGTTAATGAAGGAGGCACATCCATTATGGATTTCTAGGAAGAGACTCTAATTAGTGCAGTCTCATTCTTTTCATCTCCTTCATGTCTTCAGCTTAACAAAGCAACTTAATGAGATTGCACTTTCTTAATTCTTTCTGTACAATATAACAACTTGATATCTCTGTTTGACAGGCACATGTTATACACTCCCATCAACAGAAAGCTCAGAAGGGAAAATACAACATAAAAAAAATCCTTAAAAGCAATCATAATAGGAGTTTGGTCATTATTGAAGATCCCTATATGTAATGTAACTGCAGAAATAGTAATCCATATATGGCAAATTAATGAAAACAGTCATTTGTTCAGTTGATATACATGTTACTAAAGCAGCACAACTGAAGGTAAAATATCATGCTACATTTCTCAAAGAGCAAATTTTTCATAAAACTTTATAATTCAAGCATTAAAATATTTTAATGACGTTGGCTATGTATCAATGTATACTACTGGGCAAAGGCAAATATTTCCTACGTGAAACCAAGCTTTGTTCTAAGGAATGTATTCCTCTCTTGGCTCAATCACTTATGACCCAGATACCATAATCCTGCACCACAGTCCAGTTTACTTTCACCTTTGACCTTTTGATCCCAAAGTCAATAGTTTTTCTCATCTTATGGGGAGTAAGCATGTGAAATTTGGTAATTTAAGGTAAATAGAGAAATCACTTTAAGGAAAATGTTTTCATATATCAGTGTCTAATTTACTTGAAACTACTTGGTATTTCAGTGTTCACTTTTTTTTTACCTTTGCACTTTTGACCACAAAGGCCGTAAGTGCCAAGCATAGGTCTAAATTTTGCAGCTCTTCACCGGAAATGGTAACATCTCCATGTGAGTGAAAGATTCTTGAGCGGAATGTTAAACAATATATAATGAATCAATCAATAGTATATAACAAGTCTCTGTGTGGTAACTCCAGGAAATCAAAGTACAAAATGTATTCCTGGAAGCTGAACTTTTTTCAAAAATGCAGAGACAAAAATTATTATTGTAAATATTAAAGTAATTTCAGTGGACTTTTTAAAAATTTAATTCTGATTTACTTACACTAAATTTGCACAGTTAACACTGGTTCAATTCACTATTTACTATATAGGCAGAGACTCAGACATGCTAAAGAGTATGTCTTCACCTTCAATCCCTCTGATCAACATATGGTGCCTAATGCATGATGTACACACAAATAAAACTCATATGAATATATCTTTTCCTATCATTTGTAAAATGATTGATTGATTATATATTGTTTAACGTCCTGCTCGAGAATCTTTCACTCACACAGAGATGTCACCATTGCCTGTAAAGGGTTGCAAAATTTAGACCTATGTTAAGCGCTTATGGCCTTTGAGCAGGGAAGGATCTTTAATGTGCCACATGTAATGTGACACAGGGCCTCGGTTTTTACAGTTTCATCTGAAAGACCGCCCCATTTAGTCACCTCTTAAAACAAGCAAGGGGTACTGAGGATCTATTCTAACAACCCGGATCCCCATGGGGTTTTGTAAAATGATCATATCTGTTTATAGAGTGCTTATAATTGAAATAAGCTTTCTTTTTGATTTAGATTTTAGCTTTTGAATATAGAATTATCGGTATATTGTTTGGAGATCATTTTCTGGCACATACTTTATTTCAAACAAAACAAGGATGTGAAGAGGTCCTCACCAAAGTCCTGTGAAATATATTCATCTGCACAGTACGTGATGGCCTAGTGCAGTTGAACAAATTTCAACTCCCAAAGACGAAATTCACTTTAGGTCCACAAAATTGCTTTCCCTATATCAGAGTCCATGTCACATGACCTTTCACTTTTTTCATCCAAAAATTGATTGGCATCCTCCTCCTTCCATGGCAGGTTTGCTTGTGAAGTTTGGCGACTCCAGGAAAGGAAAACACTTTCCTAAATCAAGTGTCTAATTTGCTTGACCTTTTGACCTTCCAAACAAAATTGAGAGGGATCATTTCTTCACCTAAGGATATTTGTTATCAAGTTTGGCTGAAAATGATTCAGTGGTTCTTGAGAAGAAGTTGAAATCTCTTTTACTAAAAATACAACACATTCAAACTTGATCAGAAAAGTTCATTTGAGTTTTCAGCTTGCTTGAGCTGATCAAACCATCCAGAAAACAAATAACAGACAGGATGATGGAAATGACAATACTATTTGCCCAAACCACTTTATGATAGGGACATACACAAACTTTTCTTTAATACCACTGGAGAAACATCATAAAACAAAGTGAGACCACTCAAAATTCATGGCAGTAAGTTGGGCTCACTGAGTCATTTCCTACACATGTATTCTGTACTGCATTGTCTATGCTAAAACTTCTCTTTATCGGAGTCAATAGATGCTAATCAATAATTCTCTACTGGTGCATAATGAGAATACAAGTCAGATTCTTCTCTAGTAATTTGAACATTTAATCTACTCTATGGTGCAATTCATCTACAGCCGGGCAAACTTTAAAAATATCTTGTCCAACAATATATGTCACAACCAACCAAAAGTGATCCCAGTGAGATTTGAACAACAAACCTCTTGTTTCACAACAAAATCCATTAGACCACAGAGGCATGTGCTCTAACATCACATTACAGGTTCTTAACTTTTTTAAATGGACCTCAGAAACTTTCTAGATCTCTTACAAATTGGAATAAACAGTTTTAACACTGCTAGTAAATTTATTCTTCATTAGACTAGAGTTATTTTCATTCCTTTAATAAACATTATGAACTTTTCTAATTAAAATGTGCATCATATTTCTTCATAGTTGAAAAAAAAAAACCAGGGAATAAATGATTATGTATTTAATGTAAAAGATTATACAAAGAACAATAACTCCAACTTTCCATTCATCCCACTAATGATTCAATACCTATAGAAAACTTACTCCTATACAGTCTTAATATAAGGTACAAAGCATTGGCACTTTCAGAAATTTAAACAGGTATTGCCTTTGGATTTTATTCATTATACTGGTTTATTATGCTCATTCATAATTTGCTAAAATTCTGAAAATGAAATTATCACAAAACAAATAGTGCATAAGGATCAAATAGAATTGTAATAGAGATTGTAATTCTGAAGAATTCATGCTTCACTGTCCTCACCTAGTAGAGGATCCCAGGATCCTAGGCTTGCTAACTCACTCAGTTAGAATCTACTTGTAGCTGTTAATCAGACATTATGCTCACATGTAAAGTATACATCAATATAACTGTTTCAGCATAATATTGGTTTTATTTCCATAATGTAGACTTATGTCTTTCATTTGCAAACAAGTCCATTCTGAGACTGCAAACCTCCAACAAGACACCCTAGTACAATGCATCTCTATGGTTGCAATTGTATCACTCCCATGATTTAATTATCAGTCATCAATTCATTTTTTTTGTGATCTTATGAATAAATTCAAGATATGCTCCTTTAAGGACTAAATACTTCAGATTTCAAGCTTTCATGAAAGTGTTTCACATTAAGCAGATCATATTGTTCCAACAAAAAATGTTTCAGAAACATGTATGCCCCAGATGGTGCAAAACTGAAAAGGGTTATACATATGTATTATTTAATTGATAGAGTGCCAAAACTATTCAAGATATTGAATGGACAATATTTTCCTATGTCCAGAGATATTAACCTTTGACCATGTGGCCTCAAATCAAAACAGGTCATCTACTCCTTAAGATGTATCAGTGTACCAAGTTTGGTGTCAATCAAGCAAATTATTTCCAAAATATAGAGGAGACAATATATTACTATGTCCAGTTTGACCCTTGAATTTTGAAGCTGTAAATCTAAATTCAATAAGGTTCATCTACTCCTTACAAAATACTGGTGTTCCAAGTTTGCCGTCTGTCAAGGAAAAAGTTGAGTGGACAATATCTTCCTATGTCCAGAGCAGATTGACCCTTGATTTATCAACAGGGGTTATCTACTCCTTAAGATGTAACAGTGTACCAAGTTTGATGTCTGTTAAGCAAAGAGTTCAGACTCTCAAAATATAGAGGAGACAGTCCAGACTGACCCTTGATCATGTGATCCCAAAATCAATAGGGTTCATTTACTTCTTAAAATGTATCAGTGTACCAAGTTTGACGTCTATGAAGGAAAGGGTTCTAAAGATATTAAATAGACAACATCTTCCCATGCCCAGAATAGATTGATCTTTGACCTTTGATAATGTGGTCAATGACCTGTGACCAATAGGGGTCATCTATGCCTTGGACTGTAGCAGTATACAAAGTTTGATGTTTGTCAAGCAAAGTTTTCTCAAGATATTGAGCAGACAAAACTTGGTCTACAGATCGACCGACCTACCAACAGGAGCAAAACAATATGCCCCCTCTTTTTCAAAGGGGGTAAAAAAAATAATAGAGTAGGTTGTGAAATAATTATTTTTTTCATGCCTGAAATCCTCAATTCAATAGGAATGATTTGATTGAAGTACTTAAATTTTAATAATTGTTAACGTTCACCAGTTCCAACCTAACCTGAATATAATTAATGATAAAAACAGGTTTTCATCAGCTTAGCACACCATATATGTGATATTTCAGATGAATACAACTGATTTCAAGTTACTGACATTCAAATGCAAAACCAGATACTTTGTGGCGAGAGACTATTTCTTCTTTAATACAAGCAACTTCAAAATAAGTGTTTAGAAAGCTGCATATACTGAGTATCTATATCATGACAATATCATTTTACCTTGTAATGATTACCCTAACAAGAGTCTCCTTCACAAGATCTTCATTATATTCTTCATCAAAGATTTGCTTCTAATCTTATACCTAAGTAAATTTGAAGCAGGAAAGAAAATGCTAGACTTCTGTGCTACTTTGCAAATTCCAGGTAATACTTCTAATTGCAGAATCTTAATATATCAACAGTGCTGCAGCAATAAATCACATATAAATGAGTAGAGCAGAAACAAGACCCTTCCAGGCCCTAGTAACAGACCCATGAACTACAGAGTGTAAGGTTTCATTTTCATGTTTAATAGAACAATTGGCCAGTTGTATTCAGATACTCATTTATGGTTAAAAGACTTTACCTGACAATTTTAAAGGTTTCACTTCACATTCAAATATATTTGCTTTCAATGGTGGGATTTTGTCTCTAAGATATTTTCCCACAATGCACCATTTCCTTCTTTATCAGAATATTTTCTGGGGGTGCTTACCAACAGACCCCTTCCCCTTAAATTGTGGCACTTGTAATACTTATATCATAACCACCACCACCTTTTTTTACAAATATTTTGGATCTACAGTATAACTACACAAAAACAAGGAAATGGGTCATCACTTTCACTTATTATAAACTGATACCACTCATGGCCCAACTCCAAGGTCAGTGTCATAATGTAAAATAAATTACACAAGAAAAGGTCTTGTCACAAGAAATACACGTGAAATATGAAAAATCCCATCACCATCCATTCAAAAGTTATGGCCAAAATGCAAATTTTTGCAGACAGACAGGTGGACACACCAAAAACAAAACGTTCCCCAAATCTCTGATTACGGGGGGAGGGGGGGGGGGGGCATAAAAAAACTACCCTCTGTGCTATTCAACTAGAAGAACTGACAATGGTCCTCATCCAAAGTCTTTATAAAAAGATCTTTTTTAGCTTTGGATTACCTCATATTCTTACTGAAGAATTTGTAAAATGTGTACTGCAGGCCTACTGTACTCACCTGAAAATTTTATCTGTTTCTTTAGTTAAACAGTTATTTTCAAAGTCTGGTTAGCAGCACATCTCTATCCTACATGGCATCTGTGACCACTCACTGTCAATTTAGCAGAGACAAAAATTAATCATCCTTGCAAAACTGAAGAAAGATATGTATGAGAAGTAAGAAATGATAACAAATACAAGAAAAGAACCCACTATTTTCTATACCACAATACTACAACAGTGACTTACAAAGGATATTGCAATAAGCAGCATTTTCAGGCAGATACCAATAACACTGTATAGTTTTTATGGAACTGATTAACATATTAATTAATCAACACATGCTCTGGTAATTCTTCTATATTGATTTTGGCCAGTGCGGTTCTTTAATTTCTTCGGTATGACTCACATTCTCTTTGGTATTAAATTGTCCTCCGACTGCAATTAATGAATCTAATGAGGCTACTTAATTAGTACTGATATATCATTTCTGAATAGTGCAAAAAGAATAGCAAAACATGTCTTTGATGGGTACACAACTTCAGTACTTATTACAATTGATTACTTGACTATAGTAAATTTATAGAATTGGATAGTCAATATTTAAAATGATAACCAAAATTGAAAATATCTATTTTATGTTCAAGTGGTATAGTTCAATAATAAAAAAAAAAATAACAATTTACATGTCAGTTTATCAGAACTTTCACATAATTTATAATTACCTTAAAACATTATAATGACTGAATTCAGGAACTTGTAATTCTTCTCTTGAGCATTTCCAAAGAAGCATGCCAATTCAGAATTAATGCCAGAAAACATGGTATATAGATAAACATGACCTTCTTAAAGGAGTCAATTAATCTATTAATTGTCTGGAAATTTTAGACAAGTAAATCAGATCTGGAGTGGCAAATTTCTGTTTGAGAGAATTTGTGTGTTCTTCATCATAAAATGTAACACATGTTACTGGAGCTGTTTATAAAATTGTCAATTAAGTCAACACAGAGTTAGGGAATAAGACCCCAGCATTATAAACAAATGGTCTACTGTAATTATTAAAGTTAACACAATTATCTGACAGGGGTGGATGTTTGAAATTAATTAGTGCATCTAAGTCTGCCTTCATAAACAGGTGGGGGCCAAACACAGGGTTCAATTCCTTGATTTATTTCCTGTATTTTTCCTGCTTCATGCATTTTCACACTTTCACAATTTTCTTCCAGTTCACCTGGCAAACAGTCTTCATGCATTCATCCTACTTAACAATCCTTTAAAAGGCATTCTTCCACAGATCAGTCTAAAATTTTTACTTTATTTGAAATTTGTCGGAAAAATTGTCACATTTTGTGTTCCCCACCCGCATTTTTGTTAATTAGTGAACAAAACAACAACAGTGTCATGGACCATATAGTTCACCTGACAACAAAGCGATATGGAGCAAATGAAAGTCAGCTTTAGGTTTCATGCAAGAGATTACATGCATATCAATTTCACAATAATTTTAACTTGTATACATTAAGATGATTTTAATTCAAAATATAACTAACCTTTAGTCTAGATCTTAAACCACTAAGGTTCTGCCCTTAATTGCCCTAGGGATTATGACATGAACAAATCCGACACTACACTACATAAAGATCCTTGTAAAACTTTGCCAATTTTCACCCTTGTGGTTCTTGAAATTCTAAAGATTATTCTAAAACAAGAGGCCCATAGGCCACATTGCTTACCTAAGTCACCTTGGTCCATATTCAAAGATTTTCCCTATATATTTGCACGTAATACTTTAATCCTCTATTGTTGCCCAACCCTACACCAGGGGCCATATTTTGACAAATTTGAATCTGCACTATGTAAAGATGCTGCCATGTAAATTTGAACTTTTCTAGACTAGTGGTTCTTGAGAAGATGATTTTTAAATGACCCAAACCTATCTCACACTTTTGTGATTATCTCCCTTTAAAGGAGGCATGGCCCTTCATTTGAACAAATGTAAATCCTCTTCACCCGAGGATGATTTGTACCAAGTCTGAATGATATTGTCCATCAGTTTCATAAGTAAAACTTTGATCCCCTATTGTGGCCACACCTTAACCAAGGGGGCCATGACTTTTAACAATCCTGAATCTGCATTATGTCAGGAAGTTTCCATGTAAATTTGAACTTTTTTGGCAAAGTGATTCTTTAAAAGATTTTCAAAATTTGTCGGTATATTTTTGCTATTTCATTATCATCTCCCTTTAGAGAAGGACATTAACTCTTCATTTGAACTTGAATAACTTTCACCCAAGGATACTTTTTCGCCAAGTTTGATTGAAACTGAACCAGTGGTTCTGGAGAAGAAGTCCAAAATGTGAAAAGTTTACAGACAGACTGACAACGGTCAATGGGTGATCAGAAAAGCTCACTTGAGCTTTCTGCTCAAGCCTTATCAGTACGCGAGTATTAGTGATAAGTATCACTAGGCTATGAAATTTAGAAAAAAAAATTCTCCTATGAATATTTAAGCTAAATTCTACAACATATGATAATAACCTGCCCATTATACAGTCTCCTAAATGAGGTACTGGCTTTATAAAAGTGTGCTTTTTCTGGACTTTTTCTGAGTACTACAATTTCTCCCACATTAATACCTCTCGTACAAAATCCATGCCATCTTAATTTCATTTTCAGAAAATTTAGATAATAAAAACCTGGATTTTGAAAAATAATAATACCCATTTCCTTTAGTAAAACTGCCATCATTTAACCTTGATCCTAGTTTGTCAGTCCCAACTTCCTCTTATCATTTCTGAAGATCCCATATCTCTAACAATCTCAGTTCTAAGTTATACAAGTTTTTATGGTCAAGGTCAAAGGTCAAGGTCACTGAAGCCACTTGAACTTAACCTAGATTGAAGGTCCCATCATCTTCTCACTTTTTGAAGATCACAAGTCTCTATCAGATCTGGTTTTGAAATTACATCAGTTTCTTTGTTCAAGTAAGAGGTTAAGGTCACTGGAGTCATTTGACCTTGACACTAGTTTAAAGGTCACAACATCCTTTTATCATTTCTGAAGATTCCATTTCTCTACTGGTCCTGGTTTTACAGTAATAGTAGTTTTTTATGATCAAGGTCAAAAGTCAAGGTTACTGGAAATACTAGTTGGTATGTCACAACATTCTTTTACCATTTCTAAGATCTCATGTCTCTATCAGGGGCCTCCGTGGCAGAGTGGTTTGAGCATCGGGCTCAAAATCACAAAGCCACTCACCTCTGTCGTCGCGTGTTCGAATCTTGCCCACGGCGTTATGTGAGCAAGTTTGCCAGTTTACTTGCGGAAGATCGGTGGTCTGTTCCCAGGTACATTGTATCCGAGTTCTCTCCTCCACCAATTAAAACTGGACGCCACCAGATAACTGAAAAATTGTTGAGTGTGGCAGAAAGCAATAAATAATCAATCAATCAATCACGTCTCTATCTGACCCAGTTCTAAAGTAATTCAAGTTTTTATAATCAAGGTCAAGATCACAGAAGTCATGTGACCTTGATACTAGTTTGTATCCTCTTGTTCATTTCTGAAGATCTCATGTCTCTACCAATTGTCTAAAATTATACCAGTTTTGATACTCTTGATACTAATTTGTAGACACCATCATCCATTTATTATTTCTGAATATCCAGTGTCTCTATTACAAATGGTTCTGAAGCAATACCAATTTTTTGTTCCAAGCTCAAAGGTCAAGTACAATGGAGTCACTTAACCTTGATACTATCTATCATTATTTAAGATCGCTATAAGTCATGGTTTAAAAGTTATACCAGTTTTTAATGTTCATGGTCAGAGGTCAGGGACACTGATACTAATTTATAGGCCATGTCATTCTCTCATCATTTCCAAAGACCCCAGAACTCCATCATATTTGTCAAATCATATCTGTTGAATTTCGCAATTAATCCCCCCCCCCCCCCCCCAGAGTTCTATGTTAGACTCAATCCCCATTTGATCCCCACATACCTCAAATGTACCCTAAAACACCTTCAATTTGAAAAGAAAAACATTTCTCCACAACTAGATACATTGGCCTATCATATCCTTGAAAATCTTATACTTTCATCTGATTACCGAGAACAGCTGCGGACAGTTTAAGGCAAGAGAAAGAAGTACCGAGCAAATGGGAAACTGAAATTCGGCAACAGTATATAACAAGTTGGTTCTTTAAACTTGAATGAACCAAAAAGTGCCTATACTGATGAAATACTTTACATAATATATATAACAGATGACTAATTTGTACCTGTCCTAAGAGTTAAAACCCTGGGGTTGTGAAATTCACAATTTTGGTACATCCTTTTCTTATATGCATTAGATTTATATACAGTATCAGCAAACTTAAAGAAGTCTTTTAAATGATAAGACAATAATCACTATAATAATTTTGACCCCACCTTGGAACCAAAGCCCCTACCCAATGGGATCACAAAATCCACAACTTTGATATAGGACTACCTATTCCATCTAAATATCTAGTTTCAATTTAGCATTAAAGATGTTTTCAAAAACGTTTTACACATATACACTATGTATACACAGTCTGGCCCTGTGCTGGAGTCCAAACCTCCATCCAGGAGATCATGAAATTTATAATTTTCCCAAATGCTCTACATATTAAGCATTTAGTTTTTCTGAAATATATGCATTTTTAGAGAAAAAGATTTTCGAAAATTGGTAAATTTTGGGCAGTTTTTCCCTATCTCTAAGGCCCCTGGGGTGCAGAAGTTCTGAAATTTAAATTTATGTCCCCCTTGTCCAAAACATGCTTCATACCAAATTTGGAAAGAACAGCATTATCAAGAGGAGGTTAAAAATGTTCAATTGTTAATGCATGAAGGATGAATGGGCATTAACCAATTGCAAAAAACATGTAGACCCTGAAGTGTGCTACTATACCTCCAAAGTTTTTCATTTTGTTCTATGCAACCAGTTCAACCATTCTTTGCAAATCTTTCTGCATTCTTTGCAAACCATTTCAAGTAACATTTTTCCATGAAAGATCAACCTACATCCATAGAAATGTGCAGACTATTCTAGTCCTGCCCCTAGCAACTTACAGATTATGCAAGTCAATAGAAACATACAAACCATTCAAGCCCCACCCTTGAAACTTACAGACCTTGCAACACATGCAAGTCAATCTGCTATGGAATCTAGAAAAGGTGGACATATGGAAATCCAAGAAATTATTTTAAATTTGCAAAAGACGGACTTTCAGAAGTGATAATCTGGCAAATTCTCCAAACAAAAAAGTGAAATTAAAACCATCACATTTGCTACTAAAGCAGATCACAATGGGTCACCCAAGGGACTTAGGTGACCTATAAGAGGATTCACATGCAGCTTTTTGCTCTGTCCTACTCGCCATGAACTGAATTTGACTGACAGGCATAGCAGGTGGAGTATACGAAGAACAAATGCACATTGCCTACTGCATAATTTAACACAGCTGAATTAAAAAAGATTTAAATCAGTAACATGTATATTGATATGAATGAAATTAAAAGGCAGGAAATTTCTCTTCCTTTGTTTGGTTTATTATACTACTGTGATATTCCCATTTGCATCCACAATCATCTCAATTCTATACCCCCTTTCCAGGCAGGTTGTAAGCTTGAATATCTTTAAACATACACTCCAACCATATCTCCTTCCTGGGTCTGCCCCCAACTTCAGTGACCTGTGTATTCCAGGAACCCAACATCATTGATACAAAACAAAGACATCAGATCCTCAACACTGAAACAATGTTCTTGATTCCCACCTTGACAAAGAAGCAGGGACTTCATCCTTTGGTCTGTTTACTTTCTCTTTCAATGTACCACTTTTAAAGGTACCTATTTACTTTTAATGAAGTTTTTTTTTGTTTTGTTTCCAAACTAAAATGATTGATGTATATATATATATATAGTAAGTTATACAACATAAACTATTCGATTTCATCCCATATGAAAGGAATACAACGATTTAAGTTCTTCATTCTTGACTAATTTAACCCTTGGGCATCTCCAGTCCACCTTATTTGTACAATGTGTGCACTGTGCATACCTTCTTCACACATGGTCAGAAAGAAAATAATGGCATCTGTAAGATATATCATCTATATATATAGAAATAAGGACTACCAAAAAATTCATTGTGCTAGATCATGTGTAAAACACAAGGTAATATTACATATGCACAGATCCATGAACTATTACATACAACATGCTAGATAAGACAGTCATGTAGTCCGCACTAATAGGCTTGTTTAAAAAAAAAGCGTTTCAAAATGGGTCATATGTTAGGACTCTCTACAACGGTACTTTTTTATACACATTTTTAATATTTTGGGTTCATTTTATTTATAAAATACAATATTGATATTTATAATAACATTTTAACAAAAAAAACAAAAAACAAAAACAAAAACCTAGAGCATACATTAAGTTATGACCTCAGTCATTGAGAAAATGTTCACTTGTTTCCGCACATTTTAATCAACAATGGTAATTGTGTTGGTGCATTGGCACTTATTGTTATGATTACAGCCGAATTCGCCATGACAAAAAATAATGGTATAGATTCACCTTTAACACTGTATTTTCATAAGTTATAATAAAACTGAAACACTGACTTCATCGATAAAAAGGAAATAACTTGTGAGCTGTGCAGTCCACATAAAGATACCAAGTAGAATTTTTTTTATTAGGTAGCTATTGATAGTTTGTACTTAAAAATAAACAACCATTAAATTTTCTTCAAATTTATTACTGTTAATATTTGGATTTTATCATAATCAAGAAATCATTGAAGGCATAGAATGCCCAAATTGAGAAAAATAAAACATTAAACAAAGATCTATAAAAATTTTATTGACACAAGAAATATATTGTTTGTCATATATTGTTATCATCTCACACAGATCATGATTCAACATCCAAAAGAAATTAAAAATGCATATAAGGAAAATACAGAAATGATTTGGCCTTTTAATTAGTCAAACTAAATATACCATTCGTCAGACACTATCATACACAATTTTCTTACAACAAAAATTTTTGCTCATAAAATTTCTTATCTTACTTCATTTTTATAATTAGTCAAGTAATATCAAATATATTGCACAAGGGAGGAGAAACCAAATAGGGTTGAATCTGAAACTACATTTTGTAACCCTATCCCTCCCATACAAACATCAGTTTTAAGAGTTTCAGCTTGCAGAGATATACTACTGACATTTCTGTAGCTTAAATGTTTATACATTTCAAAATTGCCTACTTGAGAATTCAACATCAAATAGTGGAAGGTTTCTATGAGTCTATAGTATGTGTCCATGCAGTTGACTTTTTTGTACTCAAAGTAATATTGTTGATATTTGGTCATTTTTTGTGAAATTTTTATAATAACCAAACTACCTACATAATCACATTTTAAAAAATAAAGTGGCATCATTATGCAGTATTATACACCATGTATATTCAAATAACATTTAAGTACTTAATAGAAAAATTTGATGCCAAAAGACCCATGTTCACAGCCTCATCTGAGCCATCTTGTTCTAACTGAGAAATGTCTTTCAAAATTTAAAATTCCTACTTGTAATTTCAGATATTGAAATAAACACCCACTTTGGATAACCAAGAATGCATGCATAATGCATTAACAAACTAATTTTTCCCTAGGTTATGGTCTAAGTGCATCGTGGGGGGTGGGGGGAGTTGTCCTATAAAAACACCTTTTTGAAAATTTTGCATATCAAAGTATCTATTATAATGTTCAGAAAATATAAAATTCATAGTAATCCATGATATACTTCAATTATATTTCGATTTGCAAGACAAATCACAATACATTAATTAACATTATAATGTTGGTATTCCATCAAGTGCATTATTTTAATTATGAAATGTTAACTGATGTACCAAAGAAAGAATCATCAACAGTGACATTTCTTTTAAATTTATGCAATATTTTACAGACTTTATATAAGTCTTGAATCTTGCAGTAGTTCCTGAATTTGTGGAATACAATCTTTGTACAACTTTTTCAAATTTGTGAAGTTGTGGGGGATAATGTCATCATCACTGTAAATGAAGTATCTGTAAAAAAAAAAAATGTATATATTCAAATATTTAATATTCTCAGAATTGTCTTTAAAAATGCTGTCTGTTAAAATGAGAAATTTTATCTTTAGAAAACATTGTACCTTATTTGCTAATTCTGTTGGATTTGTTGACTAAATGCTTATTCCTGCACTGGTCCTATAGATAATGCCTAGAAAAAAGATCACAATAATTAATATTTGTTTAATTACCAACCATTCATTATACTTTGTCTGATGATATAAAATTTTAAAACCTGTTGTCTCATGGCATATTCAGTGAAAATTAAAAAATCAATTTTTTCAAATTATATACTGCAATACAAGAGGGTATACTGTAAAACACTTATAGGGAAGTGCTGCAGGGACAAACAAATTTTATTCATGATAAATATAATTCAATATAGCCAACAAGTTCATCATTTGTTTAAAAATTACAGGGAATGAAAAATCACTTCACTGTCAGCATGAATTCATTATAATAATGTTTGCATTAGCTGTGTTTTACTGTACATATTACCATCAAAATAACTCGCACTAATCTAAATATGTTTCCTTTACCAAGTGTGGATCAAGAGGAGTTTTTATTTTACAGTATATATATTTGACTATTTTTAGGGTTATACTAACTGTTGAACCATAAGAATAGGTGGTACCCTCCCCCTTGGGAAAACATTGCCAAGTGTGGACACCCTTTGCGAGAAATTTAGTGGATCTACAAATGTATACCATTAAGATACATCGATCATTACACTGCATTTAACAGACTGCATTATATAACCAAGTATGAATTGTGTGGATGAAAACTGGTTAAGTTACAAATAATGGATATTCAGTTCCTCAAACAACATATCATGGCAAAATGCAGATAGGTATCATCTAAGTCTTAAAATAACCATGGATACCATGTAGCTAACAGGTTTGATTTCAAGAAAAATTATGGGGTGCAAGCAGGTCATTATGATTTTACATTATTTCAAGAGGGTTTAATATACCTATATGCATAAAATTCCAGGTTTAATATATTTTTTAGGTTTGTTTGTTTTACGTCTTGTTGAGAATTTTTCACTCATATTGAGACGTCACCAGCTGTAAGTGAAGTACCACAAATTTAGACCTATGCTTAGCACTCAGGGCCGTAACAGTGTGGACTCTTTTCAACGTGCCAACACCTACCGTGACACAGGACCTCCGTTTTAAAGGTCATATCCGAAAGACCCGCAATTCTCACTTCTAAATACCTATTTTTATGTCTTAGGTTTGATGCGGCCATGGCACGAGCGGGGCTCAAACTCACGACCTCCCAGTTACGAAGCGAACGCTCTAACCACTGAGCTACCGTGACTGGTTTATTAAGATTTTAGGCAACAGCATGTATGTACTGAAGAAAATCTTAGCATGACACATCAACACACACACACCCTTCCAATCCCCCACCTCTAAATATCCTTATATGGTAAATATATATTTGTTTCTGTTACTTTAATATAAGTAATTCAAAGTATGCTATTTTTATAAGCAATATTTTTAGAGTGAAAGAGATAATCACAAAGTTGTGCATGTACGAGTTTACAAATTAATGTCATCTTGTGGTATTGGAAATATACCTGCAATTCATTTATAGAAACATGCACTTGTGGAAAATGTTACACTTTGAGCACTTATGGAATATATAAATGCATACTAAATAACACATCTACTGTAAGTAGCATGTTTACAGTTACAGATGTGTTACTATGAATGCATGTTGCGAAAATAGCAGGAGAAATGTGAGTTGAAGACAAATTATTACTTTACTTTTTTTTTTACTCACCAAATCCCACTATGATTTTACTGTCCAAGTTGAATACATCCACTGGATTCCTCTTCTTAGGAAAAAAATTAAGTTTAGACTCTCAATGGCTACATAAACAGTACTAAAACTGGCATCATTTAGACATTATCATGTGTGAACATCTTTCTTTATGTAGCACAGTTATGCATAGTGGTCATTTACAATTCATTTGGTGAAAGCTATCAAACACACAAAACAAATGACTTCATTTTTAAATCTTTTATACCATAAACATACTCTTCTATGGCTAATTTTATCTAGCTGCCCATCCCTCTCAGTCACAGCTATAAACACAAGACACTTTCAGGACCCCTCTATGTTTTTTCAACTACTCTATGACAAGGTAAATGTATATTCAAGTGAAAATACACATTTTTTTAAATTTTGTGGTTGCTATCTATTTAAAAATCATCAAGCTTTGATAAAAGTAGATCTAATATGTACTTCCCTTTTCAATATTCTAAGCACCCTGGGCACATTTTGTGAGGAATACGGTAACCATATATCATACCATGTTCTCTGGTAGATATTGTCAAACATTTCACAACAAATTAAACAAGATATGTTTGTGAAATACAAATGCTCCAATAATGGCAAATTCTAATGATAGCCATGCCAATGTTCAAGTTTTCAAAAAGTCGGTCAAATGCCAAGGTCAAGATCACAAGGTCAACTATCTCGATACCAATAGAATTGTCTTGTCATGTGCAGAAAAATACCCAGGTGAAATATGAAAGCCCTAGTATTTATCATGTAGAAGTTATGGCTAATGTCAACATTTTTAAAAAGTAGGTCAAATACTAAGGTCAAGCCAATTAGTACCATGGAAAGAACTTGTCACAAGGAATACTCATATGAAATCCCTAATACTTACCATTCAAAGGTTAAGGCCAAGGCCAAGGTACAATTTCTAAAAGTAGGTCAAACATCAAAGTGAAGGTCACAAGGTCAAAAATTTTGGTACGAACGGAAAGGGTTTGTTACAAAGAATAGTCATGTGAAATATCAAAGCTCTAGCATTTACTGTTCAAAATTTATTAGGAAGGTTAAAGTTTTAGACAGAATTACAGAATGACAGACAGGAGAAAAAAATATGCCCCAGAATCTTTGATCTTGGGGGATAAAAACTGTTGCCTTAAGTGTATTGAAAAACCTTTTGCAGAAATGTAATCAAAAGTTTGTTTAAGTCTACTATCACTGTTTACTAGAAGAATGACAGCATAAAAATTACTATAACATGTCAGACAAGATTTGCAAAGTACATTTTACTTTTGGTAGACTAATTAAGAGGTGGTTTTTGTATGTATAGTCTCTCCAACTTATGATTAAAATTACAGGTGAAAACAAGATGTGTTTGTGAAACACTGATGCCACCGGATTACAACAAAATGAAACTAAGACATTATAGTTGGTTTTTTTGAAAATTTCCAAAAACTTGGTCAATGGTCAGGTCAAAGATTTTGTTGTCAATGGAAATTAAGGTCTTGCCACAAAGAATACACATTTCAAATTTGAAAGGTCTACCTCTTATGGTGTAAAAGATATGACCAAGGTTAAACAGACGAACAGATGTGCAGGCCAACAAGTAGGCCTCCAAATATTTTGATTCCAGGGATGTAAAAATTAAGATAATTATGTATTGCACATTTGGCTATATCTGCCTTATTTTGAAACAAGAATACCAAAAACAGTACAATATAAATATGCCTGTGAAAAGCTTATATAGGGAGTCTTTCTTAAGCCAGGATTTGTAGAACTTCGCTTCATGTAGCATCAGCCATCATCAAACTGCAATATACTTTCTTTATATCATATGAATTAAAGGTCCTAGTTTATAAATAGAGCACTGCTAAAATGGTCCATGATACACCCGTATACATTATTAAAAACAAAAAACCCCACACAGATGGACTGACAGATATACAGACATCGTTGTACCATCATACATACCAACTAAAGATAGGCACGTAATAAAATATTTTGTGCATAAATGCTCAAAGTTGAATACCATACTGGTGGTATAATGGATTATTTAGCACTATATTCAGGCAATCTGTTAGAAATTACATATGCCATCTTAATCACCGATTATAACAAAAATGACAATCATAGGGACTGTTCGTTATTTATATTGGGGTTCCCTACTTCTTCATTCCTTTCAATTTACATTTGTCTGGTTATCAGGTTCCCTAGAGAAAAACAGCAAATAAAAATTGTCTGAGTTATGCAATGTGTGCCCGTCAAATCTGAGAAACCAATGTATAATATAATAATAGTGGAATGATTTTGATTTGACCAATCTCAGATATGTCTAATTGAGCAGAAACTTGCCATTTTATCCCGGCTAATCAAGAAAGTATACAGAACGTTGTTGGTCTCTGTAGACAACCAGACAAACAATATATAAATCTTTTGTCATAAAACTAGCTTTTAATGAATTATGCCAGAATTAATACTAACAAGGGATTGCAATTTTCTAAATGAAAGTTAAGGTTATAAGGATAATTACATTTTATGGACAAAGAAAGCACAGAAATGTTAAATGACAAAGGAGATCAATATCACAAATAATAGGCCTGTGTTAGAAAAGTATTATTTAACATACAAATGGTAGTCCATCCATCTTTATTTCGTTTCATATGTATGTTAAACTAATGCCCATTAGTCCTGATTGATTGATTCTATGGAATTTCATGTCCCTGTGAGAGTATTTCAATTAGTCGCATATATAAAAAGTCTGTTATAGGAGTACTGCTAAATTTTGGACTATAGGTATGCTTTGGCTAAGTGAGAGATCTTCATCATCAAACATTAAAAAATATCTTTCTGACTTTTGACTTCCTCAAGTTCTATAATATCAAGCATTTGAAAAATTTGTAAGATCCAAATTTTACAACCTGAAATGAATGCTCTATATCTTAAAACTGGAACAGAGATCAAGGCAATGAATGGTGGAAGATGCTTTATGTTTCTTTGATGATTATGTCCTGTGAATCAAAGTGAAAAGGAAAATCACTTACAACCTAAAAACCATTTTCCCCTGTCAGAGTTCAATTTTCTTGACCCTTTGACCCCAGTGTTAATACAGGTCTTCCTAATCCAACAGCTAGTCTGTGTGTGATGTGTTGGAATTTCAGATGAAATCAACTGTTTATGCATATGATTGTCTAGTTTGCTTGAACCTGAACTTTTTACCCAAATTTAGATAGGGATCATCCTCATTCCATATGAGTCTGTGAAGGTGAATTGTACCTGTGATTAAGGAGGAATGCTACAACAGAGAAATTTGACATGGATGAAAAGTGGAGAATATGTACAACAATATTTTGAAATTGAAAATTCAAATGTACTTTATTTAAACAAAAAATAAAGTTTTAGTAGAAAGTAATCGAAAAAATTCAAAATCTCTGCTGCACTCCAACCTGCAATCTATAGTTCAGCAGTCAACATGCTAACCTACTGAGCTACTCAGTTAGGCAATTAAATCCATAACGAATAAACAAATGCAATTAAAGTTAAGAGAAGTAGAGAGATCTTGCTGATATTTACATTTTCATTCAAATCAGTCATTATGAATATGTAGTATACCTCTTTAATAGCACTCTTACAAATCACTATTTTGGACTGCTTGATTACTATATGAGGCCTAAATTAAAAATTTGTTTGGTTCTCCTTTTCCAACCAACCCAAAAAATAGCACATATTCAAAACTTTTATATATATATATATATATATAAAATTTTCGTCTAAAATGTCAGTATCCGTGGTCCTACTTCACAATCCCAGATTCTGCTCCTTTTGTTGCCTACATCATGCAGGCACTTGACTATCCTCTATGAACAAATGACTACTAGCATCAAGCGCTTTTTAAACATCCTGGAGTTTTTACACGTCATTTCATGACAATGGCTGCAGACGACTGCAAGATGCAGGCCCGTTTGAAGTGGAAATCTGAAGGCAGTTCATATTTCACGATTTGTTCAACTGTCGAGATGAACGATGGCGCTTCTAAAACCGTCGCAGTAGTGAACAGGTTGCAAGAATATGACTGTGGTGACTCATGGGATGCTGTATATAATGACCTAATTCTCGAAGTTGACAATCCATTTCTACCACGCAAAACCGATCGTGTGTCTGTCAAACTCACTACGAAATTGGGAGCAGCCGAAACATTTACCCTAGATTTTTTTCGAACCCATCTCCGTTGTACAGCAGTTCAATAAAAATCTAAAATATGCTAAATTTGCTGTAGTAAGTGACGAAAGTCCTGCCAGTGCCAGCCAGAATGAGAACATGTTTGAAAACAAGAGCGCCTCCGACGGTTGACCGAATGCATTCAACATTATGATGACTGCAAATACGTGTGGTGTCAAGCAAGCCAAGATGAAATTCAGTTCGAGTGAACAGTTTACAGGTAAAATGAAAACAAACAAATATGCAAAATGTATGTCTGCATTCTGCTTTATAAAGAGACTACTTGTGTAACCTGCAATATTTCATATAAATAGAATACCCGTCAATGTCTGCAGATAAAACAAATTAAAACAAAAATAAATTCAGATACCACATAGAAATAAATCAATATATATTTCTTCAGTGAAGCTTAGATCTGAATCATCTGTATATGTAAATGTGAAGTCCAGATGTGAATTCTCTTATCTGAATGAATGTTAGCAACTTTCTAAATTTTGTTTTGCAGGTGATAAAGGTTTTTGTAAAGCACCAGCTTAATTGTCAGAGTCCCATTGAATTTGCACATTATGCGTGCCCCAGAGGTGTACAGGACACAGGACAAGCGTGTTTATTGTGCACAATTCGGTGCAGAGAGAGACGGGGACCTGCACAGGCAATACAGGGTTGGGTTGCCTGCGTGTGTGAACTATTGCCAGTTGAGAAGGTCTATTCCACATCGCAACCCAATAAAATAAACTGTGACAAATGCATGGAAGAACAACACAGGTCAGGAAAAAGACATTTCAATATTGGAAAAGTTTAATTATTAAACGTTTTCAAATGCATATAAACATATGCACGAGTAGCATTCAGTTTTCTGGAAATAAACAATTTGTGAAATATGTGTTTTTTTTCATGAACAAAAAAAAATTTACCTACCTACCCATCTGCAAAAACCAGGGTCAGGCAAGGGGAACCAAAGAATTTATTAACAATGTCCTGATTTTAGCACAGTCTACATATTCTGAATTAGGTATAAGACCTTTCTTGAAATCACTTTAGGCTCAGAAACCAATGCGTTTACAGATGGACAGACAACTTTATTTCAGTATACCCTTTCAATGAACAAAAATTAATATGTCTGAATGTAAACACAGAGCAAAAATAACAAGTATTCTGAGTGCATTGCAGGCAATACAAAGTCCCCTTTCGGTATGATAATTCAGTCAAAAGTAGGTCAGGCATAACGAAACTTGAACTTAATTTGTAACTATCTAAGACAAAGCCATGTACAAAATTTCAGTTGAATATTATCATCCAATGCAGAGAAATGTCCAAAAATTCTCAAGTAGATTGTCAGATAGATGGACGGAGAGTAAATTAATAGTCCCCTCCGGCAAAGTCTGCTGGGGAGGAATAAGTTGTTGTAAACTTACATCCCCCTTCAAACTGGGTTATATTTCAAATACTTCATATTGCTAGGGCTGAAACGATTCGCCCCCTTCACGATACGATACATATTACAATACTTCTGCTACGATTCAATATTTCAATACAATACATTTTACAGAAAAACTAATTATAACGTTGAAGAAAAAATTAATTACAAAGATTTACAGCCACAATTTTATACACAATGTTTCCAAACTGCCGAATGGTTAGATGTCTGTTGGCTTTGTAGTTTAAACTGATTAAGTTCATTATTGTTTTCGTCAGCCTCGAGACTAACAACAGTCTGACCGTTAATGGACACCATTTTGTCCCTCTTGCATATAAAAATAATAAGCCTGATGTATTTTACCAAACCCAATATTAAAATATGTATCAAACCGAAGATTGAGGCAATGAATCGAACATTGAATCGAGCGTTTATATTGAACAGTATCGATATTTCGGAGGATCGTTTCAGTCCTACATATTGCAACACTATATTATATTCTAATGAACTTTAAAATGAATTACAATGTTCTGTGACCTAGTGATGTTCAATAACCTTGGGCAAGGGTTATGACTGACACATCCTTAGGTCATGATCAACATCAGATTCAAGAATGAACAAAAATATTTCTACACTGAAAATATATCACTTAGATAAGAATTATATATTTCCTCCTAATGAACTTAACATTTGTTTAAATGACTGAACTTGCATGATGGCACAATCACAGATCAAAGGCTACTTTTTAATATCAAGGGTAATTGTCTTGAGTGATTCTACTCCACAAACTGGTTTCCTACAAGAAATCCAGTAACCTTGATCTTAGATTTACTAAGGATAATGACAATGATAATGAATAATGAAAATGATTTATTAATCTATCACTCATCTCAAATTTTAAAGTTTACGATCGCTATCAAGATCTTTATTTACCTGTATTCAAAGCCAGTTTGTTCAGAAATTCCTTCTAATGTTTAGTGTAAACCTTTGGAATGAACTTCCATCGTCTATACACAATATCTAGCTTGCTTTATTGTAAATAAGAGACTTTTCTCCAGGCCATGATTGTTGTATTCAACTTTAATTTTACACAATTTAGCTTGAGCTTGTTCAGAATGTTTGTACACTTCATTCATTTACTTTCTTTGTATTTATATTTTGTATGTTGTATTTATTACTTGAGAAGTCCTCAAAGAAGACTAGTATACTTCACTAATCAAAGTCATCTTTAAATATTATCATTCTTATTATTACAAATCCTTTTTAAAGTCAAGGACAGCCTCTTTCATATAAAGAATACCAGTAGCATCTTTTCTCCCCTGTCATGTAATTACACTTAATGGTTAAACCCCAAAGACAACCCCTTTGAAAAGCCCCACAACTTTGTTATTTAATGATCAATACAACTTTCAATAAACTACCTTAATTGTGAGGTCATGTAACACAGAAAAAACCACTGGAGTACGCTGAAAAAGTGAAAATACATTTAATGAAAGTACCACATGTGTAACATGATGGATGCAAATTCAATGGTACAGAGCAGCTAAGACCCAGGCCCCCGAATTTCCAGTCAGAGTTATATGACCACCAAGATTGAAACTTGGCTGACTTCCGCCCTTAAAAGGCTTTTTCCTGGCTCCCTAAAAACACACAAGCCAGGATTTTATCCCCTGGCAAGAATGTTATTTCCAGGGTTTGGTCTATCACAACAAATGTATCAGGGAGACAAAGGCCCATAAGCCACATTGCTCACCTGAGTCACCTTGGCCCTTATTAAAGATTTTCCCTATATATTTGCATGTAAAACTTAGATCCCCTATTGTGGACCCACCCTACCCTCAGGGACCATGATTTTAACAAACTTAAATCTGAACTATGTCAGAAAGTTGTCATACAAATTTGACTTTTGTGGTTCTTGAGAAGAAGATTTTAATAGATTTTTTACTATATTTTTGCATGTAAACCTTTGATCCCCTATTGTGGCCCCACCCCACCCTTGGGGTCATTATTTTAACAAACGTGAATCTGCATTATGTCAGAAAGCTTTTATGTTAATTTGAACTTTAATGGCCCTGTGGTTCTTGAGAAGATGATTTTTAAATGACCTCACCTTATTTTTACATTTTTGTGATTATCTCTCCTTTGAAGGGGACATGGCCCTTCATTTGAATAATCTTGAATCCCCTCACCCAAAGATGATTTGTACCAAATTTAACTGATATTGGCTTGCTGGTTCTAGAGAAGATTTTCAAACTTTGTGAGTGGTTTTTTTTCACTATTTTGCTATTATCTCCCAGTGGAGAAGGGCATTGCCCTTCATTTGAACAAACTTAAATTCCCTTTACCCAAGGATGCTTTTTGCCAAGTAATTTTGAAATTGACCCAGTGATTCTGGAGAGGGAGATGAAAATTTGAAAAGTTAATGACGTCGACAACAACACCAACGAAGACATCGTAAAGTTTTGATCAGAAAAGCTAGCTCACTTAAGCCATCAGCTCAGGTGAGCTAAATCAGCAATGGACAAATTTCAGTCATCTAAATTTTTTGAAGGTGCTCCACTATCAATTGAGCTACTAGCACTAGGAATTGAACCCATCTGACTGCCACAGGTACAAAACTGATAAATGATTAATATAGCATCCAGTCAACTCATGCACATACTACCTCATACACAGGTTTAATTTGCACACAATTTCTTGAGCGAACTCAAACACAGGCTTAACCTGCACACAAATTTCTTAACTGAGCCCATACAAAGATTTCTGTATACGAGTTGACCAGTCATCTTGTACACAAAGTTATATAGTTTGTGTGCAGCAGTCATATTGTACAAAAACTTCTGTATGAAAACTATCAATTCATTAAGCTAAATATTAGGGTTTTTTTTGTTGTTGATGTTGTTGTTTGGTTGCTTTATTTCAATGAAATACAAATTCAAAATCCCTATATAATCTCAATGTTGCCTGAATATTAGTCATGTGTAGTAGTAGATCAGTAAATGGCTATGACATCATTAACATTTTTTCCTGTGCCTGCTGTTATACCAGTTTACTATACTTATATATAATAATTATAGTTTTGTGAATTCATGAAGTCAAAAATTTTCACCAAAAGAAGGTCTTGTCACAAGGATTACACAGTTGAAAAATGAAAGCCTTAAAAACTAACTGTTCAAAGTTATGGCAAAGATTAAAGTTATTCAAAAGTAGGTCTAACCCCAAAGGTAAGGTGACAAAGTCAAAAATATTGGTACCAAAAGAAAGGTCAAGCCATTAGAAATATGCATTTTAAACAGGAAAGCCTTATCATAATTCATTCAGAAGTTAATGCCAGAGTAAGATTTTGCAGACAAACAGACCATTTAACCTTTATGCCCTATAATATCCAATTATGGGACCATAAAAAGTCTGGAAAACCAAAATTACAGTTCATTCGACCATGAAACAAAACCTTACAATCTTTGTTAGATTAAGTCAAGCATAACAAAAGTGAAGCATGATCTGTATATACTCATTAGGTAATCACAAATGAAACTTCAGATTTCTGAGAAAAAAGTCCAGCAACCTATGTTTGGCACAAAGTCTACAAAATTTCATAAAAATAACTCAACTGAGATGAAACTATACACTTGATCTGTAGCCAAACATAACTACAAACTAAAATTTCTGCTTCCTAAATCAAAGCATGATAAATAAAAGTCTGGAGGTTGTGAAAGACAGATGGGTGGACAGAGAGACAGAGTGCAAACTAGTAGTCCCCTTCAGCTCTGCTGGTAGGGCCACTCACAATACTCTAACTAATCTATAAGCATTGGGAATACTGGGACTGATTTTAGAGTGATTTAGAGCAATTCCCCTTGTCACTATGTGATGTCACCTGATGACATGTTCTGCAGACACGACATATTTTCTGGCAATGGCGATGTCAGAAATTGACAACAGAAAATGTCTCCTCAATCTGTTTGAAAGAATCACCACATCTGCACAGAACTGTGTAAAACAAATGCCCATCGTGTACGATAATATGAAAAGATGTCATGACCATAAGTCCAGCATCTGGCCAGAAGAAAGTTTTGACATTAATGACAGTAGACAGGCTGCACAAATTGCTGCTTCTCATTCTCAGTGGTCAGCACAGCAAATCATAAGTGAATGTGTGCAGAGAGTGTCAGCAGGACTATGAGTTGGGCTTTTTATATTAAATCTGTTTCCCAAAAGATGCCACTAATGACTGTAGAATATAAACAAAAAAAAGAGGTGCAGCACACATTAAGATGTTTTATTACATCATTAATCATGAAGCATCTCCATATACCTACTGTAAAATAAAACATAAATGGTACCAATTTTGATGCACTAGATGTGCATTTCGACAAATAATGTCTATTCAGTGATGCTCGGATCAAAAATGTTGAAAATCCGAAATAACAACACACTTGGACGAGCCGAAAGAACCATAAATACCAAATAGTGGAGCCAAATCCAGCAAAGGATCAAAGTATATCACTAATTTAAAAAAAAACAAAACTATAAAACTCTTCACTTTCGGGAGATAAAATATTGTACCATGGAAGTCATGATCTGAACAGAAAATTTAGTGATGGTTTTTATTATAGAATTTACATACCTAGACAGGAAGTGATGCAGCATTAATAGTGATACAAAGTTTAACAGTCAAATAACTTATATGAAGTGAATGGCAACATCACCGAAGTCCACACTACTTGCTAGAACCGGCTGAATGTAAATGTAAATTTCCAGACATGAATTATGAAGGATTGATCTGAGTTTCGGTAAAGGCATCAGTCTAAATATCTAGCTGAGCCAAATATCAATCGAGATGAAGAGTTGACTATACACATATAATTAAGTCCGAGTTTGAGTTCGTTTGAGCACAAATTGATGTACAACCTTAATATTTCTCTGGTGACATACCAAAATATGGGACATAAATATAGTTGTATACTGTGATCATAATCAAAGCAAGTTTCTTTCATTTAAACAAAAGAACAATTTCAAAAATAAAAAAAACCATACAATTTATGCATGCTACATGCATATTCTGGGAAAAATGAGGAAATACTTGAATTTCAGTATGATTACGATGTAAAATATATTCAAAGTTCCAGACCTTTTATCATATATACTGTCAATGTTATATTGTATGTACTTCATTTTCATACCAATATGATGATGATTACTTTCATTTTTGACTTTCAATTTTACCGCTCGAAATACATTACATGCATTTCGCTTGCGTTTAACCCTAGATATGCAACAATGAACCGCACAGCCATCCACTAAATAGTCCAAGTACTCACAAACATGATACAGACAGATATTCCGTGCATGCATTTCAATGTTTCCTTACATCTTCGGCATCCAAGAACCTCAAGATGAGCACGATTTTCACATGCATGACACGATGGCGGGAAAGAGAACTCTTCTACGTTGGAGAACTATTTGATAGTCTTCCTGTCGAGTAATACATGCATGCAGATTAGGTAAATTTTGATAGTTTTATTTCATCGCTCTAGTGGAAGCTTAATATTATATTTTATAAATCTACATTACCTTTAAGTAATACAAATTATCTCTTTATTGAATACGAAAAGGGGGGGATATTCATGTATTTCGTGTTCCTATTTCGAATTTTCTCGGCGGTAAGTGTAAACATAGTGTTTGATTTATTTTATATAATAACAGAGTTAGATATGGACTCTGTATAGCTCTTAAAACAACAACGGCCATTTTAAGAATATTTTTTTCATAGTATGCTTGTTGCATTTCGCATGGTCAGTTAAAGTATCAGATGCTTTGATTTAACAGATTGTTTCTGTCCTAATAACACACTGACTGGTGACATGTTTTTCTCTTTTATGTTTTTGTGTATGTGACTTCACACATAACACATTTATCAAGTATTGTAAAGAGTAGAAAACTCGGGTTGAGCAGTGGAGAGCACTATGATTGACATCAAAGAACTCCATAATCATTATGTAGTATGTATGCGTAATTTTTAGAATTATTTTTATGAAATGTTACATCCTGAAATCTGTACCTGTTGGATACCATACTTGTAATTAGAGATGTGACTGCACTTAGCTATAAGGAAGATAACTAAAAATTTTGACAACATGGACTTTTAATGTATCAATACATGACAGGAGAGGCAGAATTTTAGTAAGAGTTGTGCAGGGTCTAAGCATCATCCAATACCTACAGTCTTTGCTCTTATCATTTTTCACTACAAGCCCACTGGGCAAGTGATAGGGCAAAATCTAGTACCCTATTGAAGTTTTATTAGCCCATATCTTGTGCAAATCATTTTAAGTGTTGGATATATTGAGAACAGAATAGAATGTCATCAGGCATAAAATAAAAATTATAGTTCTATTTCCATTGACCCTAAATTATACCCCCACCCAACAAATTTTTTGAACATTTGTTCAAGTCAGAGATTATTGAATTAAGAGAGCTTGAAATAATTGATGGTCTGGGGCCAGTAAATTATGGATTTGGGCTAATGCTTTATAAAGAGCATGTGCCTTTGGGGATAGTTTATTCGCTTACTTACCAGAATTCCTCAATAGGTGGCCTAGTAAATATTTAGGGTGGGACGATACAGCACAAAGCTGATCTGATACATATCACAATGCCATAGACATGATACGATATATATTGTGATACTTTTCATTTAAGTAAAAGACTCTAAAAAGAGTTTCAAACTTTCAAATTTAATAAAAATTAAACATATTCACATCATAGCTTTGACTAGAATAGAAATAAAATAGCACTATGTTCCCGTTGTGTTTTAGAGGACTGTCACAAACCTTGCATATCGCCTCAGATATGTCTGTAGTTCGAACTCCATTATTCCCAAATGTGACCCAAACAGCAGATTTACTGCCAGTTGGCAATACTAATTTTAGGAAGTCATGCTTGTCAACCATTTCAACAATCTTACTCTACTTAACTTTTGGGTGTAAGATAGCTTCCATTAGAATTTTTTTGGAAAAAATGGAAGTATAGTTATTTAAGTGAATGTATCAATCTGTAGATCGTCAGAAAAAATATCACAATGCATCAGTGCACCTATGTATCATGCCACCCCTAGTAAATATTAGATGTGTATGCATCCAGGTTTCATTAGATGCAAAATGTTGATTTAACTTTTGTTAAGGTGTACTATGAAGTGACACATTGAAAATAAATTTATGAATGATTCCAATAATGAGTTGCTTTAGGCAAAATACATCTACAATCAACAATCCTTGCATGATTCCTTTATGCTTTATATAAGTGTGCATGGTACCAGCCATGGGAGGAGTTCTGAGTGATTACATTTCAGAATGCAAGTCTTCAGCTGCAAGTTTCTTAGACTGAGCTGTCTAACACATGCAATGCTTTCATAATCCTGTAACACCATGCTTGAGACTTCAAAAAATGACAAAAACGAAGATAACACAGACTGTTATCTAAGTGAAAAACATGAATAAGAATAGTAAGATTACCATTTTTTTAAATCCGCTATTGATGATAGTATTGGGTTAGTATAAACAAGATACTAATCATAAAAGTGTTAAATTATTATTAGATATAAAATTTAGACTAGCCATTTTCATATTCACTAGTCCAAAGGAACAGTAAAATCCTCAACTGACCAATGAAAATTTGAGTTGATAGCCCAAGTGACCAGTAAATAAAAATCATTATTTATAGCCTTGATTAACATTGTTTTGGAGATGATAATTGTACTTTCTTCAGAGATAATTAATATTATAGCACATATAGTTGAATTGATAGTGAAAAATGAGTCTTCAATATGTTAATATACCTTCAAGGAGATAGTGAGCAGAATGTTTCTTTGTGTATACTGAAAATAAAGTTTGAGAAAAAAAATGTAATTTGTTTCCTACCAACCTACCCTAATTTTGTCTTGGATGTTAACGGAAACACAACAATTATTTTTGGCCTGACAATGCATTTATTGTTACCCAATTTAACCATCATTGAAAGAAAATTAGTATATGTTTAATATGAAAAGCATATTTTGAACTTTAATATAAACAATATTTTATTCAATAAAAACTTGAATAGGATTAGCCAACAGGCATAGCCAAATATAATTACCTTTTCTTAAAGTTTCAACATGATTGTTATCATACAGAAGGCAATTACTTGAAGTTTGTTTTTTTTTAATCGTTCATCAGAAAATAATACCACCCCCTTTCCCTGTATCGATTTCTGACCATGTAAATATGGAAAATTCTTATTTCTTGGCTAGTTGGCTATTGATGATGGTCATTTGCCTACCAAATTAACAAATAAATCTGCCGTTAGTTCTAGACTTTTACTTTAATCATTGAAACTCACTGATGATGTCTATTGCAGTCTATTTATTCATATCTAACCCCCCCCCCCAATTTTCATGATCCACAGTGGTCAGATTTATCAGTGATGCTCCACTGCAGGCAGCTTTGATGTTTAAAATTAACCTACCAGTCAACCACAGACCGTTCCTTGGCACACACAATTAGCATTGTTTTTATTACTACATGTTACAGGTAAGACGCAATGCAAGATATTATATGAATAAATGTCACTGCCATAAATTCTACAAGACTACTGTGCATGGGCATTGTTTATTTATGGTAGCTGGATCCCGATTTTACTAGCCACAGTCATCCTGCTACCACTTAATATGGAAGACTGTACCTTTCTGTTTACTATGGCTCTCAGAATAAGTTATTGAAGAATTGGGAAAGGGGGGGGGGGGCTTATTTCAGTGGGTTTTTTTGTATACCTGTCTAAGACGAATTATGGTATGATCATGTCCGTCCATCTGTCCCACTTCATGTCCAGCTTGTAACTTATGTACTAAGAGACCTAGAATCAAACTTATTCAGATGATACAGCTTGGGCAGAGGGTGAGTCGCATTTTAAAGTTAGGTCACTGTGACATATGATTAAGACTCTATGGCCAAATTCTGTCCAACTCATGACTGGACAATTATTTGGTCTAGAATCATCATATTTGGTCAGTTAGTGCATATTTGGAAGAAGGTGTGCCATGCTCTAAGCCAAGGTCACTGTGACCTGTAATTAAGATGATATGACCATATATGGCATAACCCCTTTTTTGGGCTCTTGTAGTCCTAGAATCAACAGACTTTGTCAATTTGTGCATTCCTAGATAAATGTAAATTGCAGCTTAAAATCAGATTATATTAAAATTTCTAAAATGGTAAGTATTAAAAAAAAAACTGTTTTAAGGAAGGTAATCCCAACATAAGTAAGAGAGAGATGCATTTACTCTATTCAGTAATATAACATAAAATACACATTTTTATGTCATAGAAATGTGGATACATAACAATTAGTTGGAGATTCAAAGATCATTTTGATAAGAACTAAATTACATCAGTCCAGTTAAAGATTGATTAATTAGTATTATGTAAGAAGGCTATCTGGAGAATTTCTTTTTACAACCCAAAAATAAGTAATTCATACCAGAAGGAAATTATCTATATATATGTAAGGTCAAAATAAAATATATGTGTGTTTGCTATTTCACTCCCCAAAATATTAGGTAGGATAGGTATGTAAAACATTTTATTTTATTAAAACATTCTATTTGAAATCCTAGATTTTATATAATTTGAATACTGGTCTATATACATTACATTTATTTTAAACAATTTTAAAGATCAATAGTAGTCAATTGTAAATCGGAGAAACTCGAATGCAAAATGAAAATAATTTCCAGGTTGAAAATTTCAGATTTTAATTTTACATATATATAATTGTCAATAAAATGTTTAGGGTCGGCAGCAAAAACATAGGTAGTGTAAAGTTTTTGTAGTTAAATTTTTTTAGGAAGTCCAGATTCAAAACCTCTGTAACTTACATGGCTCAAACTTGCTTGATGATTTATTTATTGATGGTCACATGCACCAATACTGTGGAGGCTGCATCTGACATACATTTATTTCAGGAGAACCATTTCTTGGAAATTTGTTCAAACTTGCAAGATGGATGCACAAATCACTAATAATTGAAATGCTGCATCAAACCAACATTTTATGGATGAGTGATCAGGTTAATGATGAGGTTACCGAATGAAAAGGTGAAGATAATGAACAGTGATCAATCTCATATTTCCAGTGTGGAATACAGAATTTAGAATTGGGCAAACACAAACCCCTGAATATACCAGAGGTGGGATCAGGTGCCCAGGAGGAGTAAGCATCCCCTGTCAAGAGGTCACACCCACTGTGAGGCCTATATGAAGTCAAAATCAGTGTTTAAAGAATGGCCAGATGGTCTGAAACACGTCAGACAGCATTTGACTAGTGGATAGTATACATACACAAAAATCTTCATGTACTGATCATCTAAAAAGGACTGCAAACAATAATATTGCTTTGCTGCCTACCTTTCTGATATATTTTTAAAATATGTCATTTTTGAGTGATTTTTTTATGTCAATATAGATATTTATATGAATTTTCATAAAAGTTGATTTCACTCTAGAAATCAATGGAACGTATTTTTAAAACATATATCCATCCCAGACCATACACTTTTTTGAATTATTCCTCATGATCCTCATGGGTTAAAATTTTCATCTTGATAGTAGTTCAGTTTCTTTTGGTTTTGGAGGATTTCAGTACATGGATATAAACATGGAATATTAAATCCCCACAAAAGTCAGTGATTTTTCAATACCTGTAGCAAATGTGCTGATACTCCTATGGTTGTTAATCAAAATGCTAATTACTTAATAATTAGACTTGATTGCTTGACCCATTAATAGTTAGACTTGATTGCTTGACCCATTTTTCAGTTTAACCCCCCCCCAAAGAAAAGCCTTTATCTAGTTATTACATGTAAATTCCATTGTTACCAAGCTGGTAAACAGGAAGCTATAGAGTTTCCCTTGCTTGAAACAAATTGTATGCTTTATATTTCACAACTTTTCCATTATTGTACAGTGATATTTTTGTAAACATTTCAAAAGTATTACCATTACTGGTAAACATGTCAACTATTGCAGGTAGTGTCTTGTAATCTTGTGGTGTATTCTTGTTTGTTCATCTACCGACAACTGGTAGTTCAAAGCTTCTATCTCTAATTAGTTTCATTCATTAAAAGATTAGGGAGCTTTAGGGAAAATGTTTTTAGTTGGAATGTACAGTGTGTGTGTGTGTGTGTGTGTGTGTGTGTGTGGTAGGATCTATCTAGTCAACCCTGTTAATTTAGTACTTCGCGTTGTGTAATATTTCATGAAACAAAAACCCAAATAAGTGAGTTCGCCTAGTACGGGCTTCAAATGAAAACAATATAAAGTTTTAATGAATTTATTTTTGAGATAATAATATCTAAGGTAATGGAAGCAAAAAAAACGATAATAATGGTAGGATGTGGTAGGAAAACTCTTAACATAGAGAGAAATGTAATAAACACGTTTTAAGTGTACTGTTGAAATACTTGAAATGAGTCAGTTCAACAGAAGCTAGGATCAGCCGTAGCGACTTCAAGTTACCTTGTTCCAAGGTGTGGCGAAGGGCCCAGATACTAAACGTGTTTGAGCTTATATACTCGATAACACAATAGAAGAATACAATTTACAAGTTAAACTCTGATAGAATGAGCCAATAAGATTACGTCTTTTAGAATGAATTTGAAATTCAGAGACAACTCTCTTCCGGTTAAAGATAAAAATAGTAAGTAAGAAAATGTATTCTATAAACATCATCTACCACACACACACACACACACACACACACACACACACACATATATATATATATATATATATATATATATATATATATATATACACACACATACACACAGTGTTAAAAGCACTGAGTACATTTATTTCCTTGATTTTTCTTCTTTTTGTATTAAGGAAGTTTGAGCTCCATGTTTTACTGTTGAGATTTTATCACAAGTGATTTCTTATCACTACTATCACTGAATTATTTTAATTCTTTTCACTGCAGTGTTATCTTTACCTGAAAAAGTCATATATATATATTGATTTATAACAGCTTCTGCTTATGTTTAACTTAACCTTTTTGCACTAGTTACTGTATATTTTTAGCATACCTAAGCTGAAAGTTCAAAGTATCTTTCGTCATAATAGTTTATTTGTCATACAAAGTTTCATATGTCAACTTTATTATGCATTTTCTTCAGAATCACACAACTTTTCTCAGCTAAACTTAGTAAAAGCATTTAAATAGTGATTTGTATTGGGGAGAGAGATATTAGAAATGATGAAAATAAGGTTTAGATTCCTAATATCCCTTCTATATATTTCATCAGGAGTGATAAAATACTTTATAGCTGATTATACAGCTGTCTTATTAATTGTACCAGTCATGAGTCTTAGAACTAAGATGGTAATTGGATTCTTGAGTTTTTAACAAAGAGTATATTTAAAAATATTTATTTCCTCAAATCCTGTCCATGTTGCCAAGTCTGTTGTCTGTATAAAAGTAAGCATCAATCCCTATAAAGTGTTAACTCTTTGGTAAGTCCAGTGCATGATCCCTTAGGCCAGGGTAGGGCCTGTTGTGATACTTCAGTTTAGTTGGAGGCCACAAAATAGGGTGAAGCATGATAGCATTTACTTCTCTATGACAGCAAGACTTCAATGACCATTTTTCAATTTGCCGTATTATTATTTTTTATTTTGGATGATTGTTTTTAAAGTTTTTATCTTTTCTTCCTTTACCCCAGATATTGAGATTCTATTCAAGGAACTCATTACTATTAAAGAGTAGCATCATCATTATTAAGTTTTATCTCTTCACATGACCATTGTGTATGGTGCTGCATGGTGATTTTACCTCTAGACAAACTGCCAAAAGGAATTTTTAAAGTTATAACAATGTAACTATAGCAATTTATAGGAATGACATGTAGTTCATATATATACATTCCTATCAACAACAAAAAAAATTTTATTTTTTTTTTTTTAAAACTTGAATGCACCTATTTTATGTAGACATTTTTAACTGATGAATTAGCAAAAGAAAAGTATGGAGGAATTATAATACCTGCTTCTTCATCTGTGTGAGCATTAGTGTTTATGACTGTTTTGTAATTACTTGAACAAAAATGTAACAGCTGCTGACAATTAATAAAGGACATGAAACAACACATGCAGTTGATCCCTCCACTGAAAATTAAATAAAACTGTAATCAATAATGCTGTTATTTACCAGTTATTTAGTGTACTGTGTATGCAGTAGGAAGTACTTGATACTGGTGATAAACGTACACAATTACACAACAGAAGGCCCAACTGTTGCTCTCAAAAAAAAAAAAAAAATCAAAAAAAAAAAGCTAAGCTTCAACATGTAGTAGCAATGTGACTATGTTCATGGGGTTGTCAGTTTGTGTGTAATACTACTTAATTTAATTGTCAGAATGAATATCTTTATAAATATGTCAGGTTTGAGAATGTCCACTTGGCAAATCGAAGGAATATCCAGCTTTTTGGAGCCCATTATTATTTCTCTTCCATTTGAAAGAAATTGTACTATTTCCACCAATGTCAAAGAATGCCTGTCTTTCCACACTATTTGCTCACATAATCTCTTGCAATGCATGCTACACATATCAATCTAATCTACAGAGTATAATTCATGCAACTTGTGCTCAGGTCATACTTCAAGATCAAAGGTCAAAATAGAAATTTGTCACCAATGGGAATGTTTATACATAGAGGGTATTCAGTGCTTCATTGTTGGATATAGGATTATTTCACAAGTAAGAAAGATTATTTTATATTTTCATGAGTGCAAAGCACAAGTGAAAATATAAAAAAAGAAATCCTGTCTTATGAGTGAAATAAATCCAGTATCTAACTACAAAGCGTTGAATTTTTGTTTATCACATTTTCTTTGGTTTTAGAACATGTTTACTGTAACCCAACTTTTATTCCTGGCAACTTTATTTCGCGATTTACTAGTAATGAACTAGTTCACAGTGACTAATTTTCACCACTGAGATTATCTTTATCAAACAAGAGACATTAAACGACTTATCACAGCGAGAATATTTGTGATGATGAGGATTTTGTGAATCTCGTGAAAATTTCTCGCACACAAATAAAAGTTGGTTTACAGTATTTCAAATCTTTTATAAAGGATGCAAAGCAATAAGCAAGGTCATACATGATGTCACAATCAGTTGTTATTTTCACAGTGATTTTCAGGTCACAAAGTCAAGGGTCATCTTTTGATCTGTAGACCAAGTCTTTTCTGTTCAATATCAAAAGAACCCTTTGCTTAATAGCTATCAAACTTAGTGCAATGGTTGTCCCTAGAGATTGTTTGTTTGTTTTACATCTCGTCGAGAATTTTTCATTCATATTGAGACGTCACCAGTCGTAGGTGAAGTACCACAAAGTTAGACCTACTCAGGGCCATAGCAATGAGGGATCTTTAATGTACCAGCATTTGCCGCAACACGGAACCTCTGTCATATCTGAAAGACCTCTGATTCTCACTTCTAAATGCAGAGAGTTTGGCAAAGGAGCAGTCGCTACCTTTTTAATTATTAGGTTTGACACAGCCATGACATGAGCAGGTCTCAAACTCATGGCCTCCCAGTTACGAAGCAAATGCTCTATCACTGAGTTACTGCGACCAGTGCCACAAGAGAGGATTACCCTATTGCTTTTTAGGTCGTGAGGTCAAAGGTCATGTGTGTCAAACTGGTCAATCCCATGGGATTTCGGGTTAGAATAGGTCTTCAGTACCCCTTGCTAGTTGTGAGAGGCAACAGAATGGGGCGGTCCTTAGGATGAGACCGCAAAAACCGAGGTCTCGTGTCACAGCAGGTGTGGCACGATAAAGATCCCTCCCTGCACAAAGGCCTTGAGTGCCGATCATAGGCCTAAATTTTGTAGCCCTTCATCGGCAATGGTGATGTCTCCACATGAGTGAAAGATTCTCAAGCGGGATGTAAAACCATATACAATCAATCAATTAAACTGGACGTAGCAAGATATTTTCTGCTCAGTATCTTGAGAATGCTTTGATTGACAGATGTCAAACTTGGTTCACTGGTTCTACCCAAGAAGTAGTTGACCAGTTTTGACTTTGAGTTGATCAAAGGTCAATCTGGACATAATGAAATATTGTCCACTCAATATCTTGAGAACCATTTCCTTGACAGACATCCAACTTGGTACAATGATGCCCCCTGAAAAGTAGATGTTTCCCATTAGTTTTCAAATCAAAAGGTTAAAAACATAATTCAAATGAATGATGATATGCAAATGTCTGCCCAGTACCTTGAGAGATCAAACTTATTATGGTTGCCCCTGATTAGTAGATAACCCACATTTTCCATTATTACTATAGACATTGTAAATGAAAAATCGATCCTTTTCAGTATTGCCATACAGGGGGGCATATATGTTTCTGAAACATTTCTTGGGTTGTTTTTTCTTTTCTTTGACATGTTTTGCAATACATAAAGTATATTTAATTTTCATGCATAATACCATTTTGTGTGTGATTGCAACCACTCCCAACATACAATGATTGTGACACTGGTAATGAATATTGATGTTGTACTTACATATTGCTAGCCATCAGTCTGATTTTTTAAAACTTGTAACCTATCCATACAAAGTGTGTAGTATTGATCAGAGAAGAACAGTAGTTCACTTGGTTAAATTTAAGCTTTTGTTTTTGTTTTATTTATTATTATTTTTTGTACATTGATTGGAGAATTTGTTGGGTTCGTTCCAATCAAAAACAATGGGTTAATATCATATACAATTAGGCCAGATCCAAGAATCGATTCCTCTGAAACAAAGCTTCACACTTCTGAGCGCTAATGACATAAAATGATATCAGTCAAGTTTTCGTCATTATTTATGTATGGATTATGCGGCTTGTTAATTAAACTTTGCAGTCATCAAGGATCGAGGTCTTTCTGAATCAATACAATGTGGTATGGCACACATTGAGCATTTAGAGAAAATATCAATTCAACCCAAATCTTGAACTGAATAATAATTCTTTGCTTGTTTTTTGCTAATCAATTAGGTAACACTTTTACAAAGAAATGCATTGAGGGAGATAATTTGTGATCTGATGCATGCTAAATTATAATTATAGACTATTATGTTACGTGTTGGTTAATGTATTGATCTCACTCTGAGTCAGATAAAGAAGTTTAATTCCTCTGTTTTTGCATAAAAGAATGTTAGGGTCTTGTTCTTTTATAGGAAAATCATTTTACAGTGTATTAGTATGCAGAATTCCAGAATTTAATATTGCAAATGTGAGTGCATTTCAGTCAACTTAATTATTCTGAGTAATACCGTTATGGAATTCAGCACGGCTTTCATCATAAATCTGAGCTTAATGATTTTCTGCATTGGAGGGACAACACTTATTCATTAGCATTTTCTAATGTTCAGAATTGAAAAAAAGTGTTTAATTCCTCCTCTGGCAAAGTGAATGTAGAACAGCGGTATTCCTCTGCAGACAAACTTTACAAACTATTACCATGATCACTGGTAATGAAGTTGAAATAGATTGAGGGCACAGTCGAAGAGAACTGACCCTCTTAATACATGAGTTGCCTTCTCAGTCCATTTCACAAATGTATTTCTTTGCATAGGCATGTCAAATTTTAAAAAAATTTAAAATGTGGCTTTTTTAAAAGCAATGTATTTTTCTGTTTGTTCCTATATAGTGAGCAGAATGTATATTGTGGTTGGTCCTCTCCCAGTGATGAGAGAGAGAGGGGGAGAGAGATAGAGAGGACTATCGTTTCCTGTCTATCTGCTTTACCTCATTTTTCCATTGCTTTTGTCATTGTGTCTTAATTGAGAATAGTTATGAAACTTGTGTGCCTAGCTTCTTGTAGTGAAATCTTCTGATTTATATTAAGCATTATATAAAGTGGAGGATCCAAAAAAAATTCAAAAGGAGAGAGAGAGAGAGAGTTGCAGCCCAAGTTTTTACCTTTTATGTCCAGGAGTGGGTGTGAAGACCATAAAAATGCAAAAATGGCCATTTTTGTTACAAATATTCAACCAAATGAGGGCTATACCCCTCCCCCTTTATAGGTCTACCACTGTTAAGTATGACACTACTTCATATACATTCTTTTACAAGAGTTACAGTCCATGATGTGAAATTTGTTTTTTTTGCACAGTTTCAATCATGCTCTCCTCCACCCCCACCATAGTTATTCACGATAAGATAAAAAAAAATTGTTGGGTATGTAGTTTTCTGAAAGGATCATATTTAACCTTCTTCATTAATACTGTTATCATTAATAGCCCTTTGTATAGGGTATGTTTTCCACAATCTGTTTATCATAAGGGGATATGTATTGGCTCAGCAAAATGCTTTCTGGCTTTATAGAACTGATGTTCACCACCTGTATTCTTGTACTTCATTCAGCAGATCAACCAGGTCAATGGAATGTTGATAATTGCTAAAAATCAGAAGATGCATTTTGCTTAAGTTTTTTGGTTTGGTTTTTTTTTTTCTTCTTCTCTAAGGTTCTAATACTACATTATCAGTTTTGTCCATATTTTAACACAAAATGATGTGTAATTTGTATAAAATGTCAAACAAATTTTACTGTCCTTGTGTAACACATCTGCTAGCTCTACTAAAAAAATAATATATTCCTTATAAAATTTCCAAAACTGAATATTTTAGTTCAGTAATTCACACATGGTCATGAAGGCCATTAAACACTTAGCATGGAAACATTTGACTAGTTTCTGTTGAATTATCAATCAATTCTTTTTTGGACAAAATAAAAAAAAAAAGGCAATAAATATGTAATTTGGCTCATCTGTGCATACCTGCATTTCTTGTTTATTGTTTTAAAATTTAATGCCTCTGCCACCTGTTACATGTTTGTAGAACAAACTATGATATGGAGTTTAAATTCAGAAATTTGTTCTCTAAGATTGGAAGATAAAAAATTTTAACAAATGGCTGGTGCCACATGTAGGTTTACAGCCTATATTAATTGATAGAAATGGGGTTGTCTTCAGAATTGGAGAGCATTTATGTTTATATCCACCCAACTTTATCATTTTTACCTTATTTTATGTGAAACATTAAATGTCTCCAGGTCATGAAATTGGAAAGGGGAAGGATTATATACCCATGCAGTTAAAAAGAAATCATAGTAATTTCATTATACAATTATTTTTACATATAAGTTAGATAATTATGCTATGATTGGAAATCTGTATTCACATGACATATCTGTAGCTCATTTTCACATACTATCCATTTACGCAATAAATTTCCAGGCTTTAATCAAGTCCTTTTATTATTTTTAGAAAGATCAATTAATGTATTTGTAGATTATCTTTTTCACTTCAAGGAATTTTATCAGTGAATTAGAGAATATACTTAAATCTAGGCTTGTTTTATGACATCAGGGAGTATTGAGGTTTCTCAGTACAATGAGGATTTCGAGTATAAGGGGAATTTTTTCTGTCATTGACGTTCCCACTAGTTCTTTAGAATCTAGAAGTGCAAAATTTAAGTCACGATTTGTATCTTGTAGGTTCCTAGAATTGTACTTATATACGCAGTTTTCATATATTAGAGAATAAACCTGATAAAAATGAGGTTGAGCATTCATCTTTCCACGGTTTTGTGAAAACATTCTTCTGGTGACATGTTCAGTACTTGGTAACTGTCCAGATCAAATGTTTACATCACTATATCACTGCAGTGAGATAATATGAAAACAATGAAAAAAAGAAGAAAAAAAAGAGATGATAATCTGTTATTCACTAGTTAATCCTTGTTTATTTATATAAATGGGATATGTGATCTTCCTTCTTAATCCCTTTCATAATTTGTCTTGACATGTTTAAACTTGGTTTCTGAGATCATCAGGCTTGCCATAACAACATCAGAATTACTTTTTCTTACTAGATAATTTAGCATATATGTAGGTAAGGAAATTTCTAATCAATTCTGGCATCTATGATGCTTGATCTATTGAAGGGTATTAATTTGAGACATTACTATAGAGAATGAATTATTAGGGGTCAGTAATGGTAGAGTTTTGGTATTCAATTAATATTTTCTTCTAGCAGAAGGTAACATTTACATTAAATTGATGGTAAAACTTCAGTGATTAATTGTTTCAAACTCAAGAAAATTTCTGGATGTAGAATTGACTGGCTGCAAATCTAGAGAAATTAAACTCCTTAACCAACAAGGACTCTTTAACCAACAAGGACTTCAGAGTGTCTAGTTGATCGCCAAATTTTAAGGTTTTGGCAAACTTCAGTATAAACTATATTTTACCTAAATACATGAACATGGATTGAGCAGCAGGCAGTACATATGAATTCCTTCTCTATAAGCCATATTTGCTAGTCAGTTTCTGATATGTTTTAAGTTGTGAGTTTACAATAGATTTTAGAAACAGTTGGCTATAGGGAATATGACTTTTAAGATGTCATGATCAAACTCAGAGAATGATGAGAAATATGAAATTAATGGCTTCCGTTTTGTAGTAAGCAAAGAGAGACAACTGCTGTCCATGTAGATTTTGAGAGAGTCATTTGCAGTTTTATTTCAACATAATTGTTGGTGCTGTCATAATTCAGAGATTTATTATGTAATCTAAAACCCTTGTTTTCAGGCAGTAAGTCCTCATTAATAATTGCCTCATCAGATTGCCTTTGATTTCAAGATAATCATGCATATAGCGTGTCATTTGATCAGAGATTGACTTTTAATGACTAGAACAGAGGAAAATAAACCATGTAGTTTTAAAGCAAATTTAGCTTTATGTTGTTGGATTTGATTCTAAATGAGGGTTGAGTTTTAAGAAAAAAATGGCACATATGGGTACAATCAAACAAAGATGATTATCATTAAAACTGTGAAGAATTCACAGTACTGATACATATATGGAAATGTTTAGCATGTGAAACTGATATAGTTTAAGTTCTTTTATTGTACAATGGCAAACAGAGTTTGACAAATTATTCGACACCAGTATGCATCATGCGATAATCAAGTTTTGATGGCTGTGCCTATAGCGTTGTGTCAGTTTTCATTAGTCCAAGAATTCGTTTTCACAAATTGCAGCCTCTAATTTCTCCTACTTCAAGTGACTGCTGGCATTTATGATTGATATTTCATTAGAAAAGCAAAATGCAGGGGAACTTGTTTGGAAGAATTTCTAGTTTTGATGTCTGATAGTTAGGTCTGATTTGGTAGTAATTATAACTGAATTTGGGCAAACTTATAATCTCAACTGTTGCGCTCATTACGTCACGAAGCCTAGTAATTGATCCCATTTTGGACTCATTTGCATTATGCGAAGGTTTATTTTATAAACTTTGACTTATCTATGGCTTACATGGACCAAATTAGACCTGCTCTTGTTCTATCATAAATCTACATTACAATATGATGAAATTAACTCAAGTGTTTTGTTTAAATTCATTTCTCGTAATTTAGTGGTTTGGCTTTATGCAATGTGTGTTGATGCAGAGATTTTTTTCTGTTCTAGCATCAGGAAATATGTGAATATTGTTAGCTGGTGTGATGTAGATTAGCATACATTTCAAATAAAAACCCTACAGGCAGATATAATTCTGATTTTCAGATTGAAGGTCCAGGAGATGATTTATACCAAAGAAAGTTTGTTTTTTATAAAAATATGTTCTTCTTCAATTACTTAATATATGAAAATAAGTCTTTCAGAAAAAATCCCATGGTAACAGATGCTAGATTGTCAAATGTTTTGTAGTATTCAGAATCAAAATAGTATGATGACTTATCTCCTTTGCATGATGATTTCAAAAGAGAGCTTGATGCAAAAGTGTATTTGTTTATACTAATATCTGCAGGTTTTAGCCATCAAAATGGTTCAATGTTCTTGCATTCAACTGTAATTTATGAAGTCAGAGGGGTATTTCAATGAACTTGTGCCCAGACGATTCCAGCATTCAGAAAGATTTGGATTCCCCCCCCTTCTTTTTTTTTTTTTTTTTTTTTTTTTTTTTACGATGATCATTTTCAGATTCTGTTATTCATATTATGCAAATGAAGATGTATGCTGGACAACTGACTCTTCCACAAGTTTTGGTAGTTGTAGTGAATGAGAAGATGTAAGCTTGAAAGATATAATTTGAATCCATATAGCATAGGATAAGCACTTGCCCCCTTTACACCCCACCAGTCCACCCCCACCCTGAATTTCAAAAATCAAAGGCTGTGGGGGAGGATGAGGCAGAAGCAGGTTTAGCTTATGAATACTCCTCACACCACCACACCCCTATCACAATTTAGGATTTTTAAAGATTGGGCGAATTCTTTTTGAATTTTCAAGAATCAAAATTAAAAATGGCTATCATAGCTTTGTGTGATCTAGAGTGATTGAGCAGTCCAAGCATAATGGTATGTCTATATATTATGTCACACAAATTTCTAATGGCATCATTGTGTACAGTGATCACATGAAGACCAGATATATTCCATAAACGATCAATTAAGAAATGAATTTTACTTTTGAAAGTAAATGAGGAAATGGAACTGTGACGTTTAATGCCAGCATACTTCATGAAGTGCAATGTTTGTTTCAAGAAAAGTAAGCTGTTATGAAGCAATGCAGTTCATATATTTTCAGAATTGAAATTCATATATATGTATTATATTTATATTCTATTTTAATTTCTGTTGGAATCTCCAGCTGTTAAAATAGACTTACTATATTAATTATTATAGGTACACTTATTGTTTACACTGCAGCATGTTCATGAAGAAAATGCTTATCATCACAGTTTGTAAAGATATCAAATGGTAAAAACATTGCAAAAACAGTAGTCTTTATATATGGTTAGTAGATGATTTATTTCCACTGTTGTGGACATTTATACCACATGACACAGGTGGAAATAAATTCCAGATAATTAAAACTGAATATGGATTGTACATTGAAAGGAAATATGTAAGCTACACATTTTGTATGTCACATGTGTGTCTCTGAGCACTGTGTATCTTACATGATACTAAAATCATGCTGGGGATATTTTTTAATCACAAAATGTTAGCTATTTTCAAGTATTATCTTTCTAGCTGTTGCAGTCTTTTTCAAACAGTTTAAAAATTCTCCATACATGGATATTTAACAAATACTATTTGAGAACATTTAATTTAAAACAGACTTTAGGAGTTAAAGTAATATGAAATATATGTGGTAAGTATATTCCTTAAAAGACAAGAGGAAAGCTCAAGCCCCATATAGAGTTTATTTACATTGACCCCAAAAATAAAATACTAAGTCGACTACAGACTGTGTAATGAAAGTCGTGTATAATTGGTACCAGAGGCAGTTTCTGCTGTAGGCATACATGTAACTACAAGAATTGACAAAGATTCCCCATAAATGTCGTAGTCTAGTTCAAACTTCATGCATTTATTGTAGTACAGAACTTACTCTGTTAAATCCAAGATAATTTGATTTCAATAGGTATTTTGAAAGAAGCTCTCAGTATTCTAAATATGAAGTGTTTTGATGCCTATAGTATTCAAGAACCTGAACAGTTGCATTTTGCTTACGTTTATTTCATTGTGTTTTTCAGGTAATCAAAAGTCCTAAAGATGGAGACTGAAATGAGCTTAAATTTTATTGATCACATGGAGAGAAAGGAGAGCTTTCCAGAGCGAACGAAAGTCCAGTCCCCAGACAAAAAGAAAATGTTTGTGCTGGAGGATATTAAAAATGACATGAATGGCAATCCAGATGTGATGAAAAACGTGGAAGGTAACAAAGTTATTAGAGATGAATCTGAGGCTTTGCTGGAAGAGCTTCGTCGTTCAGACAATACTATAGGTATGGAGAACAGAGTCCAAATATCCCTATCACTGGAAGATTCAGGATTTGAAGAGAAGGAGGGTAGACCACAAGCAGAGTGCATTATCATGAATGGTTGTGAAGACAGAACTCTCACAACTTCTTCAGACAAAAGAGAGAGCACAAAGAAATCCAGCTCCTTGTATGAATTTACTAGTGCCTCATCCATGTTCTTGTCTTATGAAAAAGTCAACAAAGGTGCTGAAAGTTCAACAGATGAGAAGAGAGATACTGGGGTGACAGAGTCAAATAAAGCTGTTCAATCTCCATTGTCGTTGCAGTCAGAAATGATTAAACAAAGCCTCCAGAAAAATCAAGATATTTCCCATGTTTCACAGCATTCATGTCCCAATGACCCCTGTGTTTCCATTGAAGAAGATGAGGATAAGGTCATCATACATTTAGATTCTAAGTCAGACAAGTCTGTCACCAGCCATTCTGATGTTCAACTACATCCTGTGGAAGTGGAAAGAAAGTTCAAAGTCACAGCAGACACCAAGATTAAACTAGTAGAATTTGGTGCTGAACTTTATAAGGAAAAAACCTTTCTTGACAGATACTATGACAACCCAGATTATTCCCTCACTTTAAAAGATTGCTGGCTACGGCAAAGGAATGGATCTTGGGAATTAAAGGTTGTTAGTGGAAAATTAATGAAATTAACTTCCCAGTATCAAGAAATTACAAAAAGTAATGAAATAGTAGATTTTTTAGTCAACCATTTCCATAGAGCAGACCTCAATAATGTACCAATCAACCAAGTCGTACAGAAACTGAACTTAGTACCTTTTGTGGAGTTTACAACAACAAGACAAACGTACTTCCTCCCAGAATGCACTATTGACTTAGACCTAACAGATTTTGGGTACCAGGTTGGAGAAATTGAAGTCATGGCATCAGACACATCACAGGTCCCAAGAGCCCTCAACACCATCACCTTGATGGCTGAAAAGCTTGGTAATATATCTTTAAATTCATTGTTTTAAAAAAGGTTTCCACCTATAGGTGGACCGTGATCACCTCTGTTTACAGACTATATGAAAAAGAGAACTAAATGGACGATCAGATTATTGGAACATAGTTCCTGATTACAGCGAAGATCAATGATAATTCAGTATTTGTAGATCACTTTTAGTAATACTCAGACTATTTATTTTGGTTTATTTTTATATCATCTGAATCACTTGACCTACTGTAATATATCTTCCTTGGTAAAGACAGTAGAAAATCATTCTTATCACAAAGATTGCTTGTGCCCAAGGCAATGTGTTATGACCTCAACAAAGGTCATTTAGCAAAGGTTAAGGTCACAAGTAAGAGAAAATTTAGAGAAATATTTGTCTAAGCCACAACTTTGTAATGAAAAAACACTAGATGCTTATATTTGGCACAAAGATTGTTAAGAGGGTCATTTAGATAAGGCCAAGATCACAAATTGAAAAGGTTAAAAATAGTTGTCTGGGCCACAAATATGTAATGGAGACATTTGAAACTCATGCATGACACAAAGGTTGCTTATAATCAGAAATTATGTTGTAACCCTCAGTCAAGGTTATTTAACCATTGTCAGTAAAATAAAACAAGATATGTTTGTGAAACACAATTCCCCATAGCTTGGTCTTATTCAGTCGTGACAATTTCATTTGATCTTAGAAGTCACATAGCAATGACCTTGACATTTTAGTTCTTTAAGTATGAAGTCTCTTTCTTACATACTGATCAACAATGTAAAATTCTAACATGACAGAACAAAAAACCATATGCTCCCAATCTTTATTCTCAATGGCATAAAAGAAACTAGAAAATATTTGTTTCGGTCACGACTTCCTAATAACAAGACATTGAAAGCTCATGCTTAGCACAATGATTGCTTATGACAACTGTCAAAAAAAACAGAAGGAATATAGATATATGTTCACCAGACTATAATTATGAAATGAAGTGTCATTTGACTTTCATATTTATTACAGTGGTTGCTTGTGACTAGATAGTGTGTCATGACCTGAACTGAGATCTGTTGGCCGAGTCAATGATAAAAGAAAAAGCTAGAAATATTCCACTAATTGAAAAACATAGAAGTAATGATTGTCACTTTTGATCACAAGAAACAGAAAATATCCGGTTCTCAGAATTTGAAAGATGCACTAGTTACACCATCATTATACTTTGTTGTGTGAGTGATCTCCATGTTTTTGGGATTTTTATTTTATTTATTTATTATTGTTATTTTTGTTTTATTTGTTTGAGGTTTTTTCTTGTATTTTGTCCATCACAATTGTTATCAAGGTTAATAGACTTGAAAATACTGGGAGGGTAGGAGGTAAAAAAATCAGTTCAAGGAATGTATATATGCCATAGGAAAGATCTTTGGAGATTTAGGGATCAGAAGTGGTTGCCCTAAAGATTGGTTGGAGTGAGATGAGGTTGCCAAGTGTAAACTTTGAATTGTTTATAAAAATAGGGGAAAACAGGGAATGATCTCAGTTAAAGGCCTGTTAGAAGATGGAAGACCTGTCTGTCTGTTCCTGTAAAAATTAATCTTAGGTTCCTGTCATTGTTTTATAGTACTCAAGTCACCATCAAGACATACAGGTTTTTTGTACTATATACTGTAAACTAACTTTTATTCGCAGCAACTTTGTTTTCATGATTTACTGTCATGATTTACTGGCAGTGAACTGGTTTGTGACAAGTAAGTTTTGAGACTGAGATTATCTTTTAAAAACATTTAAGAAATGTTAAAGGACTGGTTTGCAGTGAGAAATATTTGTGGTGATGAGTTCCTCATGAAAATTTCTCAATGCAAATAAAAGTTGGTTTACAGTATGTGGGCAGAAATAAAAATGGTTGTCTTTATGTCCCCAGAGTTGAATATTCGAGGGCATCTAGTTTTTTTGGCCTGTCTTGTCTGTGACAAAAATGTTTGACATTGACCTTTGACCTAGTTTTTAGAAATTTAAAAAAAAACTTTCACCTTGGTCATATCTTTTACACCATAAAAGGTAGACCTTTCATATTTGTTTTGTCTATTCCTTGTGGCAAGACCTTTTCATTGACACCACAATCTTTGACCTGGTGACCTTAACTCTGACCGTTGACCTTTTAGAAAATTCTAATATAAACCATATCTTTCAAATCATAAAAGGTACTGTTTTTATATTAACCATGTACATTTTTGTTAGAAGACCTTCCCAACAATACCAGATTTGTTGACCTTGTGACCTCAACATTGACCTAGTTTTTGGAAATTTTCAACAACAACAACAAAAAAAAGAATACAATATCTTACAGTTCCACCATGTTGTAATCCAAGGGCATCAGTGTATCACATACACATCTTGTTTCCCAAATGTTCAAAGTGCAGACAGTTTTCATGCTAACAAATGGATTGTTATAGAATGATGATTTTCAAATGTTACTTATAGACCTGAAGTTTATATGTGATTTCATCTGTATTTATGTTTTGATAGAAAACCTAAGTTTATTAATTGCATTGAATTTTATTGAGTCCAATTTTCAAAGGTTTTCATCTCTCTGGGGTTTTTTTTTTTTAGTATAACTTTACAGATAGACTGTTGTTTGGTCATGTTGGCTTAGACACTCATTTTAAGTTAGCATCTCTAATTGAATTAGTCTATACACCAATACTTTATAACTCTATTCCCTATTGAATTTCATTTCTCAACAGATAATTCTCATATTTGGCCCAAAAGTCATTATTTCTTGCCTTCATTAGAAGTTTCCAGAAATGCTACTATTACTTTAACATTTTATTAGGACTGACTATGTTTTAGATTGGATGGGTAATAATGAATTATGATGTATTGCCTAGCTTTGATTGCAATTCCAGCCCAGTGTTTATTCCGTACACCCATCACGATTTTTGGAGCATGGTAGAAATTCTTGTTAAGTGTCCAAAATTCATGACAAATTAATAAATGAAACAGAATCTGAATTGATTTATGGCCTGTACTAAGACAAGTTTTTGAATGTCTGTAATAAAAGAAGGTCCAATTGTCTGTAATTGAGAAAACAAAGACAGAATTTATGTCATAAAAAATTACAGTATTCATTATGAGAGCAGAGTTGCAGATCTTGGGGTAATGTACAGAGATAAATAAGGAATTCAAATTAACTATTGATGGACGAAAAATAAGAAAATTGTGAGATTTACTTCCATTATAAATCATAAATGAAGTCATAAGATTTGAAATTGCAGGAATTTTGTCTCTAAGTTAATAATGTTTGTTAATGCAATCACTGGTCTTTGTGAAAACAAGATAGTCATTTATCAAATGAATATCGCTAAAACTCCAAATAACTTGGAGTGCAGGCCAAGATAGATTACCAAATACATGCAAGACTTTATAGCATTTGATTGCATTGATAGTGGGGGCTGATGCCGGGGCTTCCAAGGTGATTACCAAATACAAGCCTCTCCATAACCCAGATTAATCTTAATCGAAATCAAATTTCTGTGGTATTGCAATCAACTTTTGAGGGGAGACTTCAGATCTGTTACTAATTAGGAATAAGAGAGATAGGATTTTTTTTTTTTACTGTAAACTGAACAATGATTTTCATTTAAACAAAAGAACAAAGATTTCTTTGTATTGCATGTAAATAACTTTGGTCCATAAATGAATAAACAGATTAATTAATGCAGATTCAAAACCATGCAAATGATAGATGATTTGAAAGAAAATGAAGGAATATAAAAAGTTTGACGTGGAAAATCAGTGTAAATTTGTTTAAGATAATGTTTTTATCCCCCCCCCCCCCCCCTTTTTCTTTTAAATTGCTTGGCATGAGTCTGATGACAACAATCACACACATTGTTGATCACCCATATTAAACATTCAAGTTAAGTCAGAGAATTTTTGCCAGCTCTTATGTTGTTAGTTGTTACTCAAAATACATCTGTGAAAAATTGATAATCACATTTTCACAGTGTCATCCAAGTGATATGACCCACAATGGGTTTGTTTTTGTCTAGGAGTGGCAACAGTATGCTATCTTTCATAGATTTTGATAACCCAAATGGGACTTCATGTTGCACTTTCTGTGCTACAAATAGAAACTTAAATAAAGCAGGTCATTAGTAGTTGTATTATCTTATCAATTATTACTATCAAGAATTGTAAAAAGAAACTACTGGTCAATATTTTTTGAGCTTTGCCAAAATGAAAAATGAGGAAGTGTTTGTGATATTCCAATCCCTGGACACCAAATTGAAGTTTTTTAAGTCACAACTTTTAAGTTATGAAATATTACAGTTCAGAGAAAAGTCTTATGACTCTTGGTCCAAATCCTTCCATACTTCAATTTGAACTTGTTTTAAGGTCCTTTCTCATTTTGGTTAAAGTTAATCCAATTCCAAGAACATCTAATCCTGTAGAGGTGTGGCTTTGATAGTTTGGAGTTCTTTTCTGAGAATACCTTTCAGATTCAAATTCTTTCATCTCTCAGTTTTACTTTGAACCAGGATGAAGTATTTTGAGCTTTTTCCAATTCCAAATACTTCAGATATTTGTGAAATATGGCTCTTGCATTAGTGACGCAGCTTTCTTATTGGTACACCTTTCAGACCTTAGGTTTAATTGTATATAGAAACTCCAAGTACCTTTTGATGTCTTCACTGATATTATTATGGGAATTTTACCCACTCATTGAGGTCAGCTGTTTTGTCCTCTTTTATACTTGTACTCTACATGTAACTCTCTTACATGTATTGTAATGAAATTGCATTGTATTAGAGAAGAAACACTGAAAAGCATTTGCTTTTGATGATAGTATAAGCTATTTTGTCAATTTTTATCACATGTAAGAAGAAATTAATATACCACAATTGTGTTTTGTAGGATTTGAGAGTTTTCAAATGTAGGAGGAAAACCAAGTCTTGGTGCAAGAAGTGTAACAGGTATAAAACCATATCATTGCACAGATCTGCTTCTACCTCTATCTAATCATTCTATTATTTTGGAGAAGTCATGAGTTAATACCCTCAAGGTCACAGCCTGATTCAAGGAATTTTTTTTTCTGTTATCATTCGTTTAGCAAAAGGACTGGTCAGTTATATCAAAGAAACAGATAATTCTGTTGTGAAATTGACTGCATTCTGCACTGTAGTTCAATATGTTGCCAAGTTTGATGGATGTTTATGCCTCATGAGTTGTATGTATGCTTTTAGTATGTGGTGCTTTTTTGTGAACATCGGAACTGTGCAACATTCTTGACAATATACAGATTTCAGACCATTACAGAGTTCAATCAGCAACCTAAGAGAAGTAACCCCTGTTGCTGACAAAACTGCTAATTCATTCCATGGGAGTTCGCTTAGCAGTAAAGAAAGAGGACCCATAGATCCATGCAGTTAATTGTTTTGCATCTGAATTTCATCAAGAGTCATAATTTGGCTGTGAGACATAGTGGGCTGAATGATGAAGGAGCTAATTGGTGTGAAAATTTTCTGTAATGATTCTGGAGGAAAATCAATGGTGGCACACCATTTAAATTGACAGTTCATTACAGAGCAATAGGATATCACTCCTGTTAATTAGAATACTAGCAGTTCATATATCTCCTTTATTTTTCATTCTTTGATTAGCAGGAAATAAGGCCTGGTTGTTAAGACAGCCCAGGAATATGTACCTCATAAGAATTAGTGTAGACTACAAAAGAAAAGGATTTTAGAGGGATGTGGTTTCATTTGGCTTTGTCAGTAAACACACTTTGTCATTTGGGTTTCTTTTGAATTATCTCGTGATGATTTTTGAGTTTGCATGAATCACAATTTCTCTTCAGTCTTGCCCTCCTCCTCATTTGATTTCCTCTTTTTCCATCACAACCTTGTACTGGATATTTTTAGATTAATATTGGAAACCAGTCATTCTGAATATTTACATTTCCCAATATTTTGTCAGTAATAATTGTATGCTGTTTCAACTTTTCATATAACTCTTAATATTTATAAAAGGACACAAGTAAAATTACAAATATAGATAAAAGGAATAGCTGTCTAGACTGTTTATGTTATGGAGGATATGAAAAACATGGAAGTATGGAGTAATTTCTGCATAATTGACTTTGCTATTTATACAAATTACCCCATGCATCCATTGTTTATATAACCCCATAGTATAAACAACTTAGACTTGTATTCCTTAAGGATGGATTCTCGTCATAATATCAGACAAATTAGATGATTCTGCACCATATCTGCGTGTATTTTCTTCAGTTATGAAATATGTGGGTCATGAAGCCACATTCTTTCTTTCTTACAGTTGTAGCATTTAACTCAAAAATGGAATCTGAAGAACTCTAATTACAGGGGGGGGAGGGGGGGGGGTCAATATTTTCAATCAATGATGTAGTTAAATATTCACTGTGTTTGTATAATGATCTTTGTCTTTAGTATAACTCAATCACAACAAGGGGAAAAAAATTATTCAAAACTATGGGAATAAGTTGTAAGTGACAAAAGTAACAGAGTATAGTAAATTTGCATGGTATTTTGAACTTGCTGCACCTCTTAAGGCCATTTTAGATGCTCTAACCCCCCCCCAATCTTTTCTGAAAGAAAAAATTGTGAAAATCATTTTCTCTTTCTTTTGTGACTTAATACCCTTAATTTATTTTGTCATTAATCACCTTACTACACTGCTATTATATAAAAAGGTTTAATAAAAAGTTTAATCAGTAGAATCATGACAGAATAAAGGTAAATGTACAAAAATCTCAAATTATCAAGAGGAAATTCTGTCTACTTAATCTCTTATTGAATTTATCAGTGTTTATTAGTTCTGTTTTGCAAACAGATAGAAATATGTTTATACATAATGTTTATGATGCAAATTTGGACAAAATTAGTAATAAATCACCCATGTATACAATTTATGCCTGTATGCTTTGATGGAATTCAAGGTCCTTTGGTAAGAAAAATGTACCCTTGAACCAGTCTTGACACAAAAATAAGAGTCATACCACCCACTTTTCTATGTGTCAAAAGAATATATACATTGTACAGTTGTTGCTTACAGTAACTGCATCTCAATGCATCAGTAAGAATCCATTCTTAAACAGTAAGGATTGATCTTTTTCTCTGTGGAGTAAGATAGATTAATTTATTGTGTACATCTTTGAATTTGCAGTTTTTAGAAAAATCCAATTTCTTGCTTTCTACTCTGTTTGCTCAATTAATTTATACCAAAGTCCCTTACTGTAATTATAAACAAGTAGTGTGATTAAAAAGTGTGTTGTGGAAGGATTTTGATTTTTAGATGTGGAAATGTTTATATAATGGTACTGTAACTTTTCTTGAAATTTGTGGTCATTCAAGAACTGCAAAATATGCCCAGTCAAGAACGAATTCTAAATCTAGTGTCCCTGTATTTCATCAAACATTCACCCTTCATCTCAACCCCCAGGCAGCCAGAATCGTACACAAATTTTGCAGAATTTACCACACACACACATACACACACACAGATATATATATATATATTTACATTTCCAATGCTTTTGCATGTATAAATCTTGATAAAAATGTATGATAAGGCTAGAAATTCCAACAGAAATGAAAGGAAAATGTAAATGAAGAATTAACTTCATATTTGAAAATGATTGAGAGCTTGAACTGCAACACTTCACACAGGCATACTTCATGAAGCATGTTCGAGCTTCATGAAAAGTTCATTTCTCAATTACCAGTATTTACGTTTTCAATGTTTTTGCCTTTGATATCTTTAAATATTGTAATGATAGGCATTTCCTCATGAATGCAATTCAGTTGTAAAGAGTGCTTGTTCAAATTTACTATTTTAACAGCTGGGAATTGCAACAGAAATGAAAGTAGAATGTTGATATAAGAAGTAAATTTCATTTTTGAAAGTACATGAGGATATAAACTGCAATGCTTCATGCAGCCATACTTTTAATGAATCACTAATGCGCTTCATAAAGAATGTTGGTGTGAAGCATCACAATTCTTACTGCATGTATTTTTAAAAATGAAATTTACGAGGGTGAGTCAATAAGTAACCAGCCTAACTTATATCCGGTTGAAATCTACCTCTTCTTTTTTAATGTAATTGCCCTCTAGTGTGATGCACTTAGACCAGTGGTGTTCAAGTGCCATCAGACAGGAACTGAAAAAGTTAGGTTCATTTCTATTGACCCATTCCTCAACTGCCATCAAAACTTCTTCGTCAGACAGGAAATGACATCCATGGATATCCTTTTTCAAGTTTGGGGATAGGAAAAAATCACTAGTAGATAGGTCAGGTTAATAGGTAGGATGTGGTATTAATTTATACCCGTTTCGCTCTACAGCATCCATTGCTACTTTGCAAATGTGGACTTTCGCATTGTCCTGTTGCAACAAAACACCTTAAGAGAGTTTACCTCAACATTTTTCACAGATGATGGTTCTCAGCTGGTCTAGCAAGCTTGCATAGTACACTTCAGTTATTGTACTTCTCTTGGGTAAAAACTCCAACATAATAACACCTTTTATGACCCAAAATACTGTGGCCATCACCTTGCCAGCAGATGGTTGCGTCTTGAACTTCTCTGGCTTTGGGAACCCCAGCCATACCCACTGACGACTCAGCTTTATTCTCTGGCTCATAATAATGAATCCAAGTCTCATCTACAGTCACCAGATGCAAAAGAAAATATCTTTTGACTTAATACACTTCAACAAGATGCATCATACTGAGGCTCTGGTTGCGATTTGCTCATCGCTAAGGGATTTGGGGACCCACCAGACTGTTAGCTATCATGTAAGATTGTTGAAACACTACCATGTGAAATACCTAATGCCTACACTATTTCTTCCACCTGAATTCACCTATCAAAGTATACTAGATCCCAAACTTTATTACACATTCCTTCGTCAGTGGTATCCAGTTGGTGTACAGACCTGGCTTCATCTTCTAAAGACATTCTACTGCATTTGAATTTCCTTACCCAGAATTAATCTGAGCATAAGATGGTGCAAAAGATCCATAAATATCGGCTAACTCGTCGTGTATTTCCTGGTCTGTTTTACCTTACCAAATTATAGCACGGTACTCAACTTTAGATTAAAGGCATCCCTTTGCATCACTAACCATGTTTGACATTCAATATCTTATTTAAGAATGACTTGATACACATGCAATTTTGCACCTAGGTATAAAACATGTATTGATACAAAGCATGAAAATCCTGTCTTGGTCAATCGGAAATGGGATAGGCTGGATACTAATTGACTTGCCGTCTATTTCTTAGATATATAAAAATTTGCAGTAGTGGCGTTTTGAAGCATCTACATGCTCACATTAGATAATAGCATGGCACATTTGGAGTAGTGTGAAGAAGAATTGTTCTCTCTTCCATTTAAAACTATTACACATGTATGGCAATTTAGCCACTAGGCATAAAATATTTTTAATTTCATTTGTGTAAATCTGATCTTTGTGGGTTATTGACAGGTCTGAGTAATGAAGTTTGTGCTGGGAAGATTCCACACTATCTATATGACCACAACCACCACCTATATCAACAGCTCCTGAACAGTGGTAAAATACCTCCTGTGGAAGAAATATAGTTGTAATTAGCTTCATCCATGTAGCCATTATGTAACCAAACACATATACGTGCTTTATAGCTCAGTTATATACATCTCCACTGCTGTAGATGTAATGCAGCTTCACCCATGTAACCAAAGGCAGTGATACCTTCAATATGCATGCTTTATAAGTTAAATTAATTCAGCAGTGGAATACCGTATGTGTACTGATGTTAGTGGTACTCATAATGTGGCACAGTAGTTAGGGTCTACTGTCGACCCCAAAATATTGTAGTATTGATATAGAGTAACACTGATGGTGCTAATTTAGAGTTGTGCTTAGTTGTCATGACAAATGTTGGCACAGGTTTTTGAATAAGCTAAAGTAGGTGCACATACAGTAGTGTCACTTCAGTATACTTGTGTGTGATTTAGTTCAGTGTATAATTAAGTTTACATTCAGAAGATACTAAACCTTTGAGAGTGAATATGAATTGTATTTTGTAAGATATGAAAATTGGGAATGTGGTTGTTAATTGTTATCATTGTTCTGTTGATTTTGTTTTATATTGAAAATTATTTTGTTGCTTTATAAACATTTCTTTTTGGTATTCGTTTTATTTCTAGCATTTTTACATTTGATACATATTTTCAGATATATTTGCTGTAAAATCTTGACAGTGAGACCATATAGATTATTGTATAAAGGGAAATTTTCACCCAACACATTAACATGGGGAAATGATTTTATCCAGAGTTCAATTTAGCCAAAGTTGTATCTTAACTACAGTTAAACTTCGGTATCTTAAACACCGATATATCAAATACCTTGGATATGTTGAAGTGATTCGGAAATTCCAATTACTTATTCTTTAAGTATTTTACCCTCGATATCTCAAACAGTTGAATATCTCAAAGTTTTTTCTTGGCCCCCATCGAGTTTGAGATAACGAGGTTGGACTGTACTTTAAAGTAATGAAGTAATGTATATTCACCCAGTTATAAAATCACCCATTTAAGGTAATGGTGAAATGGATAAAAATAAAACGGGCAAAATTTACTCTGTATATAGTATTGCCCTCTGAACTATAAATGTGAATGAGAAACTTGAAACTCTTAACATGCTATAATGCATGGTGTGTGGCATATTGGAAGAGTTCAACTGCTATTCTTAAATTTTTAAGTAGACTGCTTTTGAACTCTGAGAAATGACTTTGTATACAGAATGAGTTTCATTGTCTAAGGATTTTTTCTTCAACTGGTGTGTTCAGATAGTCTTGTGTTTTCTTGCAATGTTTGCTATCTGTCTCAAAATAATGTGTCTATCAGTAGTCATGGCTTATATTTGATGCCACGTTGTGTATTTGCAATCAAGATCTGGTGTATCTGCAGAATTTAATATTGAATAATGATCTGTGATACTGTTGTGTGCTTTTGTATGTGTATATATTTAATGCCAATTCCCTCCAATTTCTTCTTGTAAGCTTAACTTGATATGTGTATCTTTACAATGTGTTCAAAACTATTGATCTTTTTTCAGTATCTGTAATTTTATACATGATCTGTGTGTAATTGGCATACACCTTAAACTTAGTTATAATTGTAGACTATATGATTTATGCCCACTCCAGTAGATGTGTGTGATGTACATACTACATCCAGTTGATATTATAGTACCTTTTCAGTTGATAGTACTTTTCTCTTGGATATCTTTCTATAATTAAATATTTCTTGCGTGACAGCTTTGTTATCTTTATGGTTAGTAATTCTGACCACAGTGAAGTGCTGAACCTGACTAGTTTTCAGAATATCGCATTTGGTCTGTATGTTGTTGTAATGGAACACATTGCAGTTAATCATTTTATGCTTCCATGATCCAATGTCGTCATTTGTAATACCACTAATAACACTGCGATTTTAAAATGTTGGTACATACCGAATATAACGGATACTACATACCCAAGAAAATTAACGATTGTGGTTTTGGGATGTCGGAGTCCTCTAACGTTACAAATATGCACAAGTACGAAATCTGAGACTAAAGGGGACAGTTAACAACGCCCAATATTTCATCTGTGCCTCGTGATTTTTTTTTTCTCCTTCCAAGCTGGTCATTTGGACAATTCAGATCTGCCAACAGATGCTGGACTACGACTGTAAATCACTGATCTATGATTAACTTTTGATGAATGTATACTTAATTTTACGTTTCTTCATTGACGTCTTCTAAATTATATTTTTCATTCGAGTTCTTCTGGGGATTGAGATGGACGGCCGTCATAGCAGACGATAGGGGGCGAGCATGCTATTATAGAGATTCGGCGTTCTGTCCACATTATTTTGGGGTTTTCTTAGTTAATGAACAAAAATGCCTTTCAATCTAATTAAACGACACCATTTGTTGATGAAAGAGAAAGCAAAAATCCTATCTAGAACTTGGTTTCTACCAGAAAGTGCAAATGAAAGGCGATTGGATTAACTAATTCTATCGATTAGACGGAAGGGTCGAGACCGAATCTTTCATTAACTGCTTGGGAGTTTAATCAAGCACTTTGTGTTGCATACAATCATGACAAAATTAACCAAGGAGTCGCCATTCAAGAGAGTGATATGTGTACAGTCCGAGAAGAGGCCTAGATATATTCTAGGAAATGAATATCTAACGAACATTCACACTAAGTCGCAAGGACTGCTCTGAATATGATTCACCTACATTGCTGCACATTCTCCGAGAAAAAAATAAATGATATTGGTCCACCATTTGTATAATCTAGAACTATTATATTTTTTTCCGATTTCAAGCGAACTTTCCTAAACATTGCACTCATTACATCAGAAACGAATTTTGGTTAAAACCCAACCAAAAAAAAAAAAAAAACACCAAAAAACCGTGCATGTTCGGAGCATAGCTCCAATATGCGGTAGAGGAGTAAACAGACCATAGGATTCCATTGAGATTTACATTTCCTATACAAATGACTTTCTCTGATTTTCATCTCGATACAAGTAAAATATTCCTAATCAATCGATTCTAAAATACTTTGTGGGGTACATTAAACAACATACTGTACAAAATCAATTGTTCTATAAACGGTGTCCATAATTCTCTGCTATATATAGGATTACCGGTCGCTTCGCAGCGTTTTGTTTCCATTAAATACATTTCACACAGATTGACAATCACTAGCCAAAAACTATGATTACTTAGTTGCCATTAATTGAAAATAAAATAAAATCCAGCAACGTCCGCGAAAAAACCATATTCTGGTAATGAGAAAATGGTAATTGCTGTGTCTAATGACACGATTAATTATCGTAATCTTTCCTTACATGCTATCGGCCCCCCGTTAATCGCTTGAACGTGACTTGGAAAAAGTATATTCTCTAAATTGCTGCAGTTGAGATCAATCTATATCAAAAGAACTATAACTCTAACTGAGGTTAAAACTTTCTGTAAATAACAGCTTTATTTTTACTATTTCATTACTAAAATTCTTCTGGATAGATAGCAATTTAACATATAAGTATTTTAATACTGTTTTCTATACATCCTCTCATGGTTTTTCGATAGGAGGTAGACCTGTTCCACGCATGCGGTAGAAGCTCTGCGCAATGTGCGCAATCCGAACATGTGCTCTGCAATATGGCTCCAGCATAAGATGTGCTCTCTGACCATACACTGAAGAACTCAGTACAGGCAACACTCTCTTTTTCTCCTGTTCCAAAACGAAAAATAATAAAATAAGGCAACTAATTTAAAATAATACAACATTTCGAACATTACAAAACCAACAGAGAAATTTGATGCGACTGCACTGGACATGGATAGGGCCTCATATATTTTATTGAACATAGAGGTTAAAGGCAAACTACAGCTCAACAACAAACGGGATGATTTCAGCTTCCCCATCATCAACTTCTCATATTTATTTAGCACTATTCCATTATCACCTGTATATGGTGTTTATGTATTTCAACTGATTCAATACGCAAGAGTTTGTTCTCTGTATGATCAGTTTTTAAATCGAGGCAGGCTACTGACAAACAAGTTGATTTTAAAGGGGTTTCAAGAGTCTCGTTTAAAGTGAGCATTTCACAAATTCTATGTTCATTATATAACGATCTAGTTTGTCAGAATAACCTGTCATTGGGTCGAATGCTATCTAATTAAACTTAGATCTTCTGATCCGCTCACCTACTGTCAAGAAGTGTAGCGATCGTAGGTGAGCGGATCAAAGGATCTAATTCTAATTAGATTGGGTCAAATGCTGTCTGACGTGTTTCATGCCAATTGTTAGATCGTTCTTAAAACACTGATTTTGACTGCGGATTACTCCGTTTACCTGATCACGATATAAGGCTCACAGCGGGCGTCACCGGTCGACAGGAGATGCTTACTCCTCCAAGGCACCTGATACCATGCAACTCTTGTATGTCAGGGGGTCCGTATTTGTCCAATTCTTAATTTTGTATTCTTCATAGGAGAGATTGATTACTGTTGTTATCAACACCTTTCCATACGATAGTCCATATACTGTGATTTGGACTATGAAGTATGATACACATAACATACAAGGAATTTTCTAGTTCTCCCTTTCTTTCTTTCTATTTGATTGCTTTATTATTGAAATAATGATGTGTTTTATATATATATATATATATATATATATATATATATATATATATATATATATATATATCTGTGTGTGTGTGTGTGTGTGTGTGGATACACAACAGATACATTTGTATTTTTCGGATAACTGCGTATACAACAAGGACCCCGAAAAACAGCATCCCCTGGCAAGCAACAGGGCATGTCGCACTACAGCATTCCTTGTTTGTTTCTTTACGTTCCTTTCGAAAAAAATTTAATTACTCATTTTGAGACGTCGCTGGCTTGTAGTTGATGTACCACAAATTTTGATTCGCGCATGACTCTCAAGAGGTTTAAAGTCACCTGAGTGACTAGGATGACATACTGCTCAACTATCAGTCTTCATTGTTCGTCATGCGTTGGCAATATTGACCATATTTAGCTTCTTCTTGAATACTACCATTCCAATTCTTTTCAAATTCGGTATGGAGCATCAATGGGACAATGGGATATGAACTGTAAATTTCAGGACTCCTGCACCATTTCCAAAATTCATGATCCCAGGGATAGGGATTTTGGTATTGGGATGGAGGCTCAATGGTCACATAGGTCAGATGTCTTCGTTTAAAAGACTTTTTTATTTTGCTGATATTATATAAAAACTTAATGTATATATAGGAAAAGCAGAAAGGGATATACCAAAATCCTGAATTTGGAACTCCAGGATTTCGACTCCATGACGGATCCACGATAGTTATATAGTGTTACTATAACACAGAGTATATCATATTATATAAAGCCTTTCACCAGTATGAACACTTTCGGAGGCATTTGTATTTCAAGAACACATCTTGTTTTAATACTGCTGCTGTATATCTGAATTTAGTGGATATGCAGAAAAGGAAAATTATTATAGATTTCGTAGCCCTGGGGGCTGCTAGTGTTACTTTTAACAACTAATCAGGTGACCGATAAGGCCTCTGGGCCTCTTGTTTGTTTTGCCAACATCATTGCGAAACGGGCCCTCTAACTGCTAGGCTACTAAGACCGATCCTTGGCATTCCTACAAAATCAGAAACCTCTGAAATTTCTATTCCAGTAACCTTGACCTTTTCTGTTTAAACTTGAAAAATCTTAAGCAATCAAGACCATAGTACAAGGTAAAATAATTGTGAAATTGAATGAGGTTCAAACTACATAACAAAAATTGCCCATTTCCTTGAAAACCAATAAAACTCAACACTTTGTGCAGGGTTTTAAATATTCCTGAACAATTGACGAAATGAAATAACATGTACGTCAAAGCTTCAACACAAAGAATTTTGGAATTTCACTTTCAGTGACCTTGACATTTCACCTGTAAACTTGGAATGGACTAGAAACAAAAGAATTTCTACAGTGTACTATTCATTCGATAATTATAACAAATTTGTATCTGAAATATTGTACACACAAACTTTTACAGCATCTCTTTCAATGACCTCGATCTTTTATAATTCATAGTGAAGGCCCGTAGGATCTCAGATTGGTATGCAATGTACCATTTCCGAAAGTGTAACAAAAAAATAGGTTATAGATTGAATTTTGTCTAAAAAAAATTCAGTGACAGTGAACTGAATTTGTAAACCTGAAAATCAAAAGAAGCCAAGAAATTTATACAGGGTATCCTTTTTGCAAGTCTCAGATTGTTTGGTGACATTGTCCCTTTATATGTAACGTGGAAACTAATACGAAACTTTTTGTTATCCAAGTTAGCATAAGATATGGCTAAAACCTTGTACCTAAACAAACGGGCGATCTTCGCAACCCATTAGCAAGAAATGTACACCAAATCTAATACCGGATAGTTCCTGATACACCCAAAATTTTCAGTACTAAATGTTAATTGAAAACACAACAAAATACGCTCTTACGTATCAAATGTGTATGAAATGAAAATTTATACTCAATTCCGAATCCAGTCCAAACCATGGAGCCCATGACACGGCAGGTGCGGATTATAAAGGGTCTATTTATATTAAGATGACCCTCTGCGTTGTAATCAGATATCAAAACAAAGAATTATATCCCTCCAAATCTCTTTTGGGTAAATTGGATGCAGGCATTGTCCATCAAGATTTCTGGTTAACAATGCATTTGAAAAATCTTGAGGCGCCCCAATTTCCGGTTGGAGCAATTGTCTGAACAAGTTTCAAATCCAGCCTCAATTGACTAGAGCTAAAAACTTCTAACATATGATACTTCTTTTTAAAACAAACAACTTCGTCATCTTTGTAAAATACCCGACCTACTACATTCGTTGTAGACTGTTCAGTGCAATACCTCTCGTCTGCAAGAGATTAACTGTAAAGCCACTTCACGAAGAAACACTTACCAAAGTGCTTTGCAGGCACCACAACTTCACTTGTTGTCTTCCATTATGACAACCTTATTTCTTTTGAATATTCAAGAATATAATTAAATGTAAATATTGAAAAGCTACGACACTAACCTCCTCGTGGGCGGATCTCCCGATTTTCAGTATGTGGTTGCGATCATCACGGTGGATCTTGTTGTCATATCCAACGCTTGGATGGAACAGCCGTTCATATGTTGAAAGTTTATCAACCTACGTAAGGCAATGGTCGACAAAATGTTTACATAACACACGGACAAATTCTGCTACATGTACTTGATATATATATATATATATATATATATATATATATATATATATATATATATATATATATTGTTTTGTTTTGTTTTTTCTTTTTGTTTTGTTTTTGTATGTGTTTGGGATTTTGTTTTTGTTTTTTGTGGGGTTTTTTTGTGTTTTGTTTTGTTGTTGTTGTTTTGTTTTTTTTGTTTTCTTTTTGTTGTCGTTGTTATTGTTTTTTGGGGGATTGTTTTTGCTTTGTTTAGTTTTTGTTGTTTGTTATCGTTGTTGTTGTTCGTGGTGGTGTGTGTGTGTGTGTTTGTTTCTTTTTGCTCTTTCACTGTAACACTCTGCCTACCATCTTACCTATCGAAAAATATAGTTTAAGTGTCAATTAGATAGTTATATGGTGCGTAGTTTGAAAGAAAAACAAAGGATAAAGAAAGCTTAGTGCAATCCAACCAAGAGCATTCATGCCGAAGTTCAAGTTCAGTCAAGAAATAGCTTCTTCTTTGATAGATATTTCTTTTTAATAAGAAGATACTGCAAAAATAGATTACCTTCGGAAAATTATATTTATATGACCTGAAAATTGAAAGAGAGGGCTATATTTTGCCTTTCATAAAAAAATATCATTTCACATGCATTACTTAGTCACAAAATTTATGCAACTTTTAAAAAATGCAATCACCGCTGATGCAAAACGGTTTACTTTATCACCTTTTGCAAAGGGACATGATTACTCGGTTACTCCATCATTCAGAAGAGAGGCGCTTTTATTGAACAAAGATATTTCTAAATGATGTATCCTTTCGATGGTGAGCGCTTTTCATAAACCTTTCGAATTGAAAAAGAAGAAAGAAAGAAAGAAAAAAAAGAAAGAAGGTGATCTTGTCCCTTTCTATTCAAACTTCAAAATCAGAAGTAACCAGAATCTTTATGTAATTTAACATCCCTGTAAGTGCATTTTGTATCAAGGACAAACTACACAACAAAAATTAGTTTACAAAGATTTATCCATCAGTGACCCAGACCGTTTTTTTTTTCTTTGGGGGTGGGTGGGTGGATTGTTTTTTGTTTTATGTTTTTGTTTGTTTGGGGTTTTTATGGTTGTTTGTTTGTTTGTGTGTGTGTGTTGTTGTTGTTGTTGTCGTTGTTGTTTGTTTTTGAAAACTAACAGGGAGATCCATGATTTAATTCCTAAAAGTTTGATAAAAGTATTACCATACACAAATACACTCGAAATGTCTGTGTTCAGTGACCATATTTGGCCTTTTACACGTAACTTTAAAAACTAATGAGAACTTAGATCTGTAAAACATCATCCCTGGAAATCTGACAAAGAACTGGTACATGGCTTAGTCCAGAAAAAATTCTGTGATGAAAATTTGCATCAAATTTATTGAATGCTGGAAACTTTCAAGGTATTTCAAATTAGTATAGCATAGTAGGAAGGACAGTGTAGTATAGTAGGGAGGATGTTATAACATAGTAGGGAGGATTATATAACATAGTGGGGAGGGTAGTATAACATAGTAGAGAGGATAATATAGCATATTTGGGAGGATAGTGTAACATAGTAGGGAGAAAAACATAGCAGGGAGATAGCATAGCATAGTAGGGAGGGTCAGAAAAGGGTAGCCTAGTGGTTAGAACGCTCGCTTCTAAACCAGGAGGACCTGGGACTTGATCCCGGCGCCGTGTCAAACCTAAGCGCCTGACATTAGATGTTAATTATGTCACGAGTCTTTCGGATATGACCCTTAAAGACAGGATCCTCACTGCTGCGGTCATGGCCCATTAGGCTGGTGACTTCTCTAGTCAATATGACTAAAATATTGTCGAAGGGGAGGTAAAACGATATACAAACTAATGCTAATTATAACGGGGACCGTTGTGAATGTTCCCGAACCAACCAACCCCCCCCCCCCCCCCCCCCCGCTAAAATTGTCTTAACAAGTTCTACTGAATCGTTCAATAGACATTTTATGCAGTAAGAATTCCATATTATTTCTTCCATTTATTGGAAAGCTACACAAATTAAAGCAAAATCAACCTCGAATACACGCGCTTCCTGGTCAGTAACTTTCACCATACCCATACGCCAAGCGTCACAGCATAATTTTCAAAGCAAATTCATATTCATAAATTTGAAGTTTTAACTATTATCCAATCAAAATTAAGCACACGTGCGTACGCGATGATAGTAATGCTTATAACGCCATTAAGTGAAACGTTTCAACATTCACAGCCTCGTTTGTATATATAATAAATAGTCTTTTTTTTTTTTTTTTTTTACACTGGAGTGGGTTAAAGATAGGATCTTACCACATTGTTTCTGATTCTCTTTCCATAGTAGGATTCTTTCTTATCCTCCAATTCATTTCTTGACCACTGCTTTATTCCGGGCCAAAGGGACGAACCATTTCCCTTAATTGCCAAGTGATTACGACGAATATCATCTGTCCTCTAAAATATATTTGCAAAAGTGTATATGTTGTACATACCTTGTAATATCTATGAGTTCTAAATTACCCGGGTTGCATTGTTTAATATTACAGATAAACTGATATAAAACAATTAAATTTGTATAAAATGAATATATAGTGTAGGGGATAAAGCTATTCACATTATTTTTCAGTACCTAGTTAAAAGGGTGAGGGCTTATGAATTACAGGTCTTCATTTCAAGTCTGTGGAATTCCTACTTACACGAAGATCGTTCTTCCATGACTCCTCCATCTCCACAGGCGTCTGAATGAACTTCCCATATAGGGACATTTGTTTACCTTCCTTTTCTTCCATTTTGCAAGCCAAAGTTCTTCCCCAATGTGACCAAAGTGAAATTATCACAGATAGAAGTAATTATGACGTCACATCTTGATTATTGTGATGTTTTTGCAAACGTAAGCGATTGTGACGTCACCATGTTGATCTCTTTCGAAGGACAGTTTGGATGAGGTGCTTTTAAAAAAAATATTTTCAAGAATCATTTAATCACAAATGTTAAAAAATTAAAATGAAGGGTGCTTTAGCTGACCATATCATGTTCAAATGGATCGTTTATATTTATATATATGCTATATGAGTGTACTGTACAAAGCTCTCTTCTGGGTTCGTCAGTTTCATCGGGCAAATAAAAGACTAGTTCAGACCGGCATTGAATGGTGGAGTTCGATTAAAACAAAGTATTGCTGTAATTACATGAAAAATACCATACATAAACGATATATGACTGATGCTTGTAACCATCCCCGATGAATACCCTCCTTTAAAACTTTATGTTAGCTGTTACTAAAAGGTGTAATTATACCGTTAATTATGCGGTTATAATGTCTGTGTTCATTTGAATTCCAGCAAAATATACTGTACTGATACTCAGTATCATCTATATTGACCGTTCTAAATGACTAACTAGCGATACATTGGTCTGACGGTATAAACCAATGTCCACTTGATTACGTAAAATATTTTACTAGCGTGTCAGGCAGAGGGATCATGGTGAACTTGGCTTAATACCGTTTAAGTGTGCAATCTTATCAGTCCAAACATACACCTAAATTTTCCGCTCAGGTTGCATCCGTTTGACAGTAGTATACGATAAAACATTACATGGATATCCTCAAGTGTGTGTATCGGAGTATGATGTGTTACACAAACGCGTGCATGAAAATGTGACAACAATATTTTAAAGAATAATGGATATAGTAAATTCAAAATTGGAATAGAATTTTCACATTTCTGAGTGGGGGTGGGAGTTACCTTACGGTGTTACACAGCACTCCTTTTCCTACATTTTACGTCTTGGAATCATATTTGTACGAGTCAAATGGTAACCCCACCCCCACCCCCATTAATATTAAGATCCTTCATCATACACGAAGAAAGTTCCCAAAACGCCATCAAATGAAGCCCGTTTTTTTTTCCCATGGTTAGTTATTTAGAAGTAACACCCTACAATTTCATTGTTTTTCAATACCTCTTTGTATAATACACACTAAGCAGAAAAAGCACTAATTCCAATGGCGTGTTTACATAAATACACGCTTCCCCTCCCGTCCTTTTATGTTTTTTATCTTCTCCCAAAGATTTCAGTGGCGGATCAAGCAATTTACTTCCTCTTAATACTTTTCAAGTTTACCGAGAGGTTTGAAACAGCTCAGTATTTACTAACATTATTAGTATGGAACCGGAAAAGAGAAAATGCAGTGGACCAGAGCGGGATTCGAACCCGACCCCCTTCAATCTATAATCGTGCTCTACCAACTGATCTATCTGACCACCGGCGATTGAACCCGTTTGACCACTATATTCCTCCCTCCTTAAATTGTCTTCACCCTTGAAGACACACAGCCCAGATTCATTTTGTCCTTGGTGGGACTTTCACCTTCAAGTAGAGGGTGGTCAACGTCACCAAATGTAACCGGAAAGGAGAAAATGCAACAGGTCAGACCGAGGTTCTTACTCGGGCCCCCCGAATCTCTAGTCAGGTGCTCTACCAACTGAACTATCTGGCCACCGGCGATCTGTCTGACGGCTACAAGTTTTTCAATCCACCGAAGTGGAGAGTTGCGATATAAAATTTCCTTTTAACAAGGACACGTAAACCTATCTGAAACAAAACAGAGATATGTGGCTCAAGGGCAAATATACCCCGCTTTAATAGTGTGGATTTTTTTTAAGGGAACCAAACTGATTAGCATCCGAGAATTAGTTTTGCATGATAGGTTCACGTGAATTTTCAAAGTAAATAGATAAAAGAGATAAAGAGCAAATCCTTTAGGATTTGAACTAAATTACACATATACACTCCCTAAAACTTAATTTGTGACCCAATTCAATTCATACAGACCAGATATGCGTCATCAAAAAGCAACTATACTCTGGAGGAGGGGATCATTAAGGGGTACGGGGTTTTGTAACCCCAAATATGAAAAAAAAGAAGAAGTCCTATTCCTTTCTACATTTAATAAAGTTACCATTTTTGGTATACAATTAATGTTCAATATTACGAGAAGTAAAATAATTTCTAAATAAAGTGATTATCTGTTGTTATGGTTAACTTATTGTTGAGTTTAAAATTGTACAAATGTGTATATAATCTGGTGGCTAAAACACAACATTTTTTTTTTTTAACTTAAATCAGTGGCAATTGATATTCAGTTTTCTGTTGATCTATTCTGTAATATCATTCCACATTTTTTAAACATGGAGCATTCCCATTAGAGACGCCCTCTGATCATTGCGTGTAGGTT